>JAYMSL010005246.1:0-10303 GCA_036897195.1 Plantago coronopus
ATGATATATTTGAAACCTTGAAACTAATTGTTGATAAGCTTATAGTACTATATGGAATACTATATGTTTTTGGTAAAAGTAACACGCCAACTTTATAAAACACATATATACACCATGTATGTATGTTTACGCAATATATATAGCTAGATTTCTAACATAAAATCATAATTAACAAACAACACATATATATAAACTTGTATATATAGTTAACAGAAGGGAAGATTTGGAAATTAAGTAGGTAGTTTGTTTGTGGATAATTGTAGTTAGTTAATAGTTATAGTTTCTAGCTAGGCAGGCGTGCATCGACATCATACATGAGCAAGTTGACAATTAATTATAATATTAGTTAATTAGCTTGGAAAAAATGCATCTAAATTCATTCATTCAATTGAAGAAATTCGCAGAAGGTGGCTAAAAGTTATCGCTTTACCAACCACAAGAGTAGACGACGACCACCAATCAATTACTTCTTCTCCTATCACTTACTTCCTCCCTCGACCCGTCCGAAACTTCTCATTTAACTTTACAATCAACAAAATAAAAGATTATTAATTTTGAGTAATATATTCGTTGTAAGTTTTAAAAGTAGATATATTTATTAGTAATGATTTTGAAAGGTTGATAGACATATTATTTTTGAATATGTTTATTGTTGTTAATGAAATAAGAATGTAAAAAAAGAAAATGATAAACTTTAAATAAAATACTTAAAATGAGAGAAAATGATAAGTTTCGAGCAGAATAGAGTAATTATTTAGTTTCAACGGAGACCGGGCTAATGTTATGTAGGTAGGTGGGTCCCCCTCACTGAATATTTGTGTGTGGTTGCAATGGACAGGTTTGAATACTGAATACTAGTACTAGTTTAACAGCAGCAGAGAGAGAGAGAGGGATTAGATTAGAGTAATGTTTAAAATTGTCATATGTTACGTGTGGTGAATGAACTTATTAACTAAATCAATTCAATGAAATGAAATTCAATTCAATGAAACAAAAGCGGGCAGGCAGGCAGGCAGCCTTGCTGAATCATTCTCCACTAAGGATGGTTGATGATGATGGATTAATGGAATATATGATGTTGGATGGATGGATGGATTGATTAGATTAATTTGGTATAGTTGGTAACTTACTTTTAAGTTTTAAGTAACAAAACAAAACAATCAATGAGCAGACCAGATTATTTGCTACTAATCTTTTTCCAATTTATTAATCACTCCATATCACTTGTCCCTATATATACATATTAGCTAGATGAGAAGATTATCAACCTACTCTCAAACTACACACTTTATTATTCCTACATTTGTCTCTGTCTCTCTTTCTTTCTTCCTCCCTCCCTCTCCTAAATTCATTCCAGACAACACACACATATACCTGCAGCAGCTGTATGTATTGTTAAAGAAGAGACTGGCGAAGAAACAAATTTTATTAATTAATTAATTAATTATAAATGGAGAGCATGATGAATAATCCCTGGAAGAACTTGATACATCTGTTTATAACATACTTTCTATCGAATTTCGCGACTCTTGTTGTCAATCCGGCCATTGCCGATGTCACCATGGAGGCCGTCTGTCCCGGACAAGATGAATGCTCTCTCGCTATCTACTTGACTGGTATTCAACAAGCGGTATGTATGTATGTATGTATGTTCGTTCTTATATATATATCTACACCATCAACATATATCATATGTTCTTCATCTCTTCCTTCACTAAATGATATTTGCACACTAATTAGCTACCTTCATTTTTAAGCTCCATCCCCAGCCAGGTAGCTACCTAGCTAGCTTAACAACACAGATTATTAATTATTAATTATTACTAGCTTCAAATATGATATATATATATATATATATATATGCGGCTTATAAACTTTTATATATATACTTACTCTTCTAACATATATGTATGTACTCGTGTATACATATACCCTGCTAGCTTCCATTTGGATGGATTTAATTCCGAATTATTATTTATATAAAATAAGAAGCATTGAAGATGACAACTACAAAAATACGTTGTACACACAACCCAACCATATATATCCATCACCAACCTATGTTTTGATGTAAACAAAGCTAAAATAACTACTCCTCTTATTCCAAATTTATAAACTTCACATTAGTTATTACCTACATTTGATAATTATCTCAATATAAGTACGACATGTTTTTTTATTTGTGTCGATATATATACTGTATATAACATGCATGTGTAATAGTTAATTCCTAGCTAGTTTCCTAACTATTAATAATATATCTTTTAATGTAGTGGAGTAGTATATTTTAAATGTGTTTTAAAAATCAAATAAATTATATATAGTTGGATAAATTAAAGGGAATACTAGCTAGCTACTTTATTATAGAGAAAAGAGAAAATACGTTGTTAATAGTACAAAACAAATTTGTGACTCATATGTGATATCATATCATTTCACCTACCATATATGATATATGTTGACGAACTTTACGCGGTTGAGTTTAGTTGAGGATGATAGATAACTTTTGAAATTTAGATTTTTACACTTTTATACTTTTCTGTTGGACCCATCTTAATCTTATCTAATCCTATCTATCTTTATATTTATTGTGTTTATACTTAACAATTTTACATACTACTACTACTCACTTTATATCGATCTGTAACACTAGAACTGGAACGTCTAGAACTAGAACGGGACGATTTTCTGGACTTTAATTTGCATGCCACCCTCAAAATAAACCATGTCCCACAATTTTTTATTTCTGTTTCAAAAACATATGTAATAATATAAAAAAAAAAAAAGTCAAATTCTTAGACTATGCGGGGTTTTTTATGACATAGAAATTTTATTTTTTTTAACTGAACTTTTTAATTTTGAAACAATTTTTTCATGTGTATAAGTATAGAGAAAATACGTAATTGAGAAAATACGTGATGTACATCCTCTAAAAAAAAAGGTCATATTTATAAGAGTGTATCCAAGATTGTTAGTTGAGAGGGTTGGTGAAATTTAGTAGAATGGGTCATCAACTCATCATCCTTTAAATTGATGCAGTCAGTCAGACCAAAGTTAAAAGGAACACTAGATACTTAGTAAATTAACTAATTAGTTATGGTAGAAAGATTGATTGAGGGTGATGATGATCGATTAGTCTAGGGACGATTTTACTCCAGAACACAAACATCACAAACGATGGCAGTTGGCAGCTACCAAGTAATAACCTAGTCTCCTCCTCCTAATTCCTAATTTCAATTCTCAACATAAGTCGTGCATATATTGTGTGGAGTATATTTGACGTGCTCATAATCTATCATCAATTAATACTTGTCGACTATTATTATTTTTACAAAAAATCAATTTAGGAGATAGTAAATAAATTAAGTAGTATTAAATTGTTTGTGGACACTCACTCGGTAGCTAGAAGCTTAGCTAGCTAGGGATCTGAAAGGTCGCGCGGAATAAGACATTGATGCACATAAGTTGTGTCCGTATATATATGTTGTTAATTGGTATGTGGTTGTTGAGGTTTCTTTTTCAATTCAATGCATTTTTAAAAAAAATTATTCAAACTGATTAGGTAGATTAATTTCTCAACAACATAAGATAAAAGATCCATGGAATGTTACGAGTGACCACCCCGTTTACTTTTCCACTTTTTAATCTTCATTATTCCTACCTTTAATTAATTAATTCATTGATTACTCAACTATACTTTTTTTTGAAGCATTAAATTACTAATATATTAATACGAAATCAACTAATATATTAATACGAAATCGAACTATACTTTACTTGTTATAAATAGATGTATCAAGTTCTTCACTTGACTTGGCTCCCTCCCTTCCTCGCTCTAAGTTTGAAAATTCAGAGATTCAACTAATGATATATATATATATATGCATCACCATCAGTTAGGTAACTTCAATTTCAAACCTTCCTATATATATATATATATATATATATATATATATAATAGAAATAGTCAAGTGTCATTTTAACAACTTAATTAATGATAATGTAGTTTTTCGTAGAATATTTCTAATTAATGTCAATTCAATTGTGTATGCACGTACGCAGCAGATATGTATAGTTGTTATTCATTTGAGGGAGAAGACCACTTCTCATGTCCTCCTCTCTCTCTATCTTCCAAGAAAGTATCAATCTCATATATATATTTTGCTACCTACCCTTGATAGCTATCATCAATCAATTCATTTCCTAAGAAGATGATTAAACTAAATAATTACTTTCATTAAAACTTATTTATGGTCAAATAAACGTACACTACTAACATTACATATAACTGAACTGATAAGTGATAATTAGCTAGATAGATAGATCTTTGTGTTGCATGATTTGCCTTTAATTGTGCATTTTGATCTATCAATATTATTGAATATTATATTACAAATGAATTTTAACTAGCTAGATCTATATTTGAATTTTGATTACAGATTGCAGGACTGGGATCTATAGTTATGATGCCACTCATTGGTAGTTTGTCTGATGCATACGGTAGAAAGAGACTGCTCACCATCCCCATGACCCTCTCTATTATCCCTCTCGGTATATATCCTCAACTCAACTCATCTCAATTCGAACAATTACTAGTTTCACACCTCATCTCATTTCATAATTGACTAAGCTAAGCTACTCTTCAACTTATAACATTGCTCTCTACTTGTTTAATTCCTGTCTTGCAGTTATAATGTCCCTGCAGAGGACAACAGGATTCTTCTATGCCTTCTATGTTTTAAACACTATAGCCAACATGGTCTGCACGGGAGGTGTTATCTGCATCTCATTGAGCTATGTGGTACGTATAACAACAACAATTAACTACAATTAATTAACTTGTATGTATAAGAGCTAGCTTGCACATATTATTTATTAATTAATCCATTCTTCATATTTAATGTTTCAAGGCTGATAGTGTGCCTGAGGGGAAGCGTATCTCAGCAATCGGACTCTTGTGTGGTGTAGGCTCTGCTGCAACGGTCTGTGGTACATTAGCTGCCCGTTTACTTCCCACACACCAGATATTTCAGGTTGCAGCAGTTGTAGCTATAGTGGCAGCAATCTATATGAGAATATTTCTCCAGGAGACAACTACTCATATTGATCATTCGTTACTAGATGAACCTCTCATAAAGAACGCTGCTGATCAACCCAATGAAGTTGGTGAACCTTTACCTCTCAAGAGATCAGTAGGTGTCTTCAGTAAAATACCCTTGCCAAAGGATATAATTCGCTTGCTTCAGAGTAGGTACGTACATCTGTTCAATATCTCCAAGTCCCCCGGCCGACTAGTCTATCTATCTGTCTATTCACCTTAATTACAGAAAAGGGATATGAAAAATGCTTCATTTATTTGTACTTGACCTATGGCCATATTCTTGTTACAGCCTTACGGTATCATTAGCATCATCCGTTGCTCTTTTCAATAGCATTGGTGAGGCTGGAGTTCAAGCTTTCTTGATGGTAATTAAACTCTTTCTTGATCTACTTGCACTATTCCTACTCCTAGCTTTGTACAACATCACCTGATCTTGGTTTTCCTGTTTTAATGTAGTATTATTTGAAGGCAAGATTCCACTTCCAGAAAGACGAATATGCTGACATATGTCTCATTACTTACATTGGAGCAACAATATCAAATGTATGCTCTAATTGGAACCTTTCTCATGATATCATTTTAATTTAATTGTTCTTGTGCAAATAAATAACGCACATTTCTTTTGTTCTGAATATGTCAGATGGTGTTAATGCCAACATTAGGTCCACTTTTGGGAGAGGAGACATTGCTTTCTATTGGACTTTTTGCTGGATTCCTAAATGTAACTATTTAATCTATTTGCACATATAACACAAAGCTAAATTTAAGTCTAGCATAGAAATGTGTTAAAAAAACAAGGTGATCTGACTATATCTCCATTGCTTTTGTGTTTGTTTCAGATGCTATTCGACAGCATAGCTTGGGCACCTTGGGTACCTTATGCTTCTGCATTCTTTGGAGTTCTTCTATCCTTAACCGGTCCTTGTGTAAGTTTAACGGCACATATTTACAAATGAAGTTTTCATATATGAGTTTTCAAGTGTGGTTAGATTTTGACAATGGATCTTGTATTTGATATACAGCTAAGATGCATTGTCTCAAAGAATGTCGGACCTTATGAGCAGGTAAACCAAACCATCTGAATTAGTTGCAGGCTAACACTGAACTGCTAATTCTTTCTCCTCAAGACTTTCTTAACTGTATGTATAACATGCTAATTATGTCCAAAACACTTTGCTGGAAATTATCAGGGAATTGCTCAAGGATGTATGATGGGTATAGCTTCATTGGCCAATGTACTGTCTCCATTAATTTACAGTCCCCTATCCGGTAAGACCAATATGTTGATCAGTTAGTATGACATGTGTACCAACTGCAAATGTAAATTCTAGCTAACACATTCGATTGTTCATCTGACAGCTATATTCTTGTCGGATAACGCTCCGTTCAATTTTCCTGGGTTCAGTATTCTCTGCGTAGGCTTAGCTTGGGTAAGAAGATGCATTATATATACACTAGTACTATATTTCAACAAATTTTTAACTTGGCATCTAGCTACATGGATCTTAATTCACTTGTTTTCTTCATATAGATTGTTAATTAAATAACAACATTTTTCATGTGATGTGCAGTTAATAGGTTTCATATTGAGTACAATGATCAAGATTATTCCTCATTTCTCAAGAGACAGAATGCGCACTGAAGCATGCTTGTTGGCGTAAATGTGAAACTAGTTACACACAGCACGTGAACCAAAATGGTTCAACAGAAGCCGTTGGAGTTTTTATTGTTCCTGATATTTTTGGGAAAAGTAAAGTTATTTGTGAATCGTAGGATGTCATTTTAGCATTGCTTCTTGGAATCCTATGGACTAGTCACTTGATTTTTTTAAATCATTCAATTTTATAAGTAAGTGTAAATATATATATGTATGTATGCTCCTAATGGTAGCCACATTATAAAGGTTTGATTTTACTATTTGTAATTTATTATTATATATAGAATTGAAAGAAGGTTACATTTGTTTGTTGATAATTGAAGTTATTGATATATAATAGTTTAAAACCCATAAAAAACCTCATATCAAGATTTGTAGTGATATGTGGCACAACCAAAACAGTTGATAAATGAAGAGTTGGTGTAATGGAATGACGACCAATATGGAAAATAAGGAGACTGTCACCATTACCGACGATGACTTTATCCTTACCGGTGTATTAATGAGGGATGTCGAGGGTGGAAGGGGATGATGTCATATGAGCCGAGGCTAGTGCTGTTAAACGAGCCGAGCCGAGCCGAGTATTTTGATACTCGGCTCGAGCTCGAGCTCCACCAAGCCGAGCTCGAGCTCGGCTCGTTAACAAAACGAGCTATAAATTGAGCTCGAGCTCGAGCTCGAGTATATTATAACGAGCTCGAGCTCGGCTCGAGCTCGGAATTTAATGAGCTTTAACGAGCTTTTTTCGAGCCTTAACGAGCTTTTTCGAGCCTTAACGAGCTTTTTCAATATAATATGGCTTACCGAGCTTTATCGAGCCGAGCCGAGCTCTGCTCGTTAAACTATCGAGCATAAAATAAGGCTCGAGCTCGGCTCGTTTACCTTATCGAGCGAGCCGAGCTCGAGCCTTAACGAGCCGAGCCGAGCCGAGCCCTCGGTAAGGCTCGGCTCGCGTAACAGCTCTAATTACCACTATCATCCTTAGGCGCGGGACAATTGTCGATTATTTACCACAACTGTGTAATAACTGAACATCGAACATTATCATCTAGACAACGATTATTAACTGTAACTTATACGGTTAAACGATTTTAATTAGGGTTAACGGTTGACACTTGACTATTTGATTAATTGTAGTAAATAATTGACCATTAATATCCTGGAGAAACCGGAGAAACCGGACGTAAGTCAACTATTCTACTTCTAGTGCACCAAAATTCGAACTTGTAACCAACATGTATACAATATTAATCATTTTAATTAACAGAAAAAAATCTACGAGCACAAAAAAGAGTAGTTTAAACCCTGAAAAACGACAATAGTTTAGGTAAACTTGATTGCTTTCGAACAGTTTACGATAACAAAATCACATGTACGGGCGAATAAATGCACTAAAATCTAGCGTCTATTGAATTATGATACTATTTTACTCATGATATATTCGTTCCAAAAAACGACAACGTTAACCTAACTATTCTTGTCTTAGACTCATCACTCATTGATATCCGTAAGTAACATTCCTCTCACCAAAATTTGTAAATGTTTATAGCTACAAACCTCTACATAGATAGTAAACATAAATGAAAATTATTTAACTTATAATCTCATACTCCCTCTGTTCCAGTCTCATCTTCTTATGTAATTGATCACATCTCTCGTCATACCTATTCTAAACAAAAAAGAAAAGTTAGTTCACAATTCGGTTAAGTATCTATCACAATTACTCATCATGAGACCAATCTGACTAGATGTATAAAGTTTGGTGAAACTCGGGCGAGGTAATAATAACATGGGGTGAGGTAATAATAGCATCAACCACGGAAGATGATTGGGAAGACAACTAAGCGCAAATCAGTTGGTAATACGCTTCAATTTCAACCAATAGGTCGGGAGTTCGAGTCAACCCTTTACCGTTTAAAAAAAAAACTAAAGATGATTGGGAAAAATGTGAAATACATGCGTCGGTACGTGACAACACGAATAGTGTGCTTGCTTCTAGAGAATACATACGCCAATGAGCGAGTAAGTTTAAAAGTTGAAAAGACGACAAGGCATATAGGTCCCTACTACTGCCTGTACTGTAGTAATTTATTATTGGTTCATTGGAATACGTATATATATATATATATATCACCTCAAAACATAAATACTAATTGTTGATAAAGTACACCTTTAAGTGGACTTTTAATAAAGTCCATTCAGTATTATTGATGTTAATGACAAAATAGGTGAGGTATACTATAATACATATTATGTTCATGATAAAATAGTTGATAACTTATAAATAATTGATGTTAATGACAAAATACTTGATGTTTAATGTAAATAGTCGATTATTTCATGTCAAAATTGTTGATATGTAATGTAAATAGTCGATGTTTCATAATAAACCGTTGATGTTAATGGTAAAATAAGTGATGTATATTATAAAACATTTTATGTTCATGATCGAATAGTTGATAACTTATAAATTGTTGATGTTAATAGTAAAATAATTGATGTTTAAAGTAAATAGTCGATTATTTCATGTCAAAATAGTTGATGTGTTAATGTAAATAGTCGATATTTCATAATAAACCGTTGATGTTTGCAAATAGTTGATGTTTATTGAAAAGATAATTGATACTTATTGTAAATAGTTAATGTTTTCTATTGAATAATTGATGTTTATATCAAAATAGTTGATGTTTTGTTATATATAGATAATGTTTTTAAGTAGATTTTTCAAAAAGTCCACATTATAAATTATAGTGGACTCTCCCAAAAGTTACTCTCTTCTTCTATTTCACCATTGGTTTGGACTTTGGAGCAGTAGATTATGTGTAGCAGCAATGTAACATTTGAAACATATCAGATGATGAATAATTTGTGCTTAAAGTTTTAAGACATTTTAGTGTTGGGAAGTGCACCTGAAATCTTAGATCGATTGGATCGAACTAATCTAACGCTCATCCGTATGTATAACGATGTTATTAACATAAGTTAAGTGTAAAACATAAATATTGCAAACAAACCGTAGCTCAATTAGTAAGATGCTTCCTTCCAACTAATAAGTCGGAGGTTCAAATCACCTCAAGTGAAAATACGAACCATTATCGATTCTCGCTTCGCCCGATTCCAAAAGCAAGCTGTAAAGCATTAAGATTTCACAATACCTTATTGCAAAGGCACACCAGCTGGTACTTGCCTTGAGTGATGAAGGTTGAACAAACATTACTGCCCACAATAAGTTGGTAATTCATATTCGTACAGAAACTAAACTACTTTTTAAGGGTTGAGTACACAAGTTATGGTTTGTTAAGATAAGGACGTTTAAAATAGGTGTCCTAAATATGGGCACAGCTCAACTAATTGCATCAATCCCTACCACTATTGTGCAAACAAATCCCAACCATATTTCCCAATCTATCACGAGTAAAGTCATCTACTTTACACTCT
The DNA here is from genome assembly GCA_036897195.1 of Plantago coronopus. Classification (NCBI taxonomy): domain Eukaryota; kingdom Viridiplantae; phylum Streptophyta; class Magnoliopsida; order Lamiales; family Plantaginaceae; genus Plantago; species Plantago coronopus. The sequence goes on from JAYMSL010005246.1 coordinate 10,197, forward strand.
GCTATCAAGATTAGGTATGGGTTGTTTTCGTTAACAACAAAGTAGAGTTCATTCGTTTTCTATGTGCCCCAAAATATAGATTAAACACTTGTACAGATTATAATTGT
>JAYMSL010005247.1:0-10303 GCA_036897195.1 Plantago coronopus
ATACTAATTCAGAAACTGCTACAAATTTTGATGATAACTTTTTTGGTATTCTTTCTTTGAGCTATACCAACTTGCCTCCTTACTTGAAGCCATGCTTCTTGTACTTTGGATCTTACAAAGAAGATCATGAGATTCCAACCAAGGAACTTGTGAGGTTATGGACAGCTGAAGGATTCTTGAAACTAAGAGGATCTAAAGAAATGGAGGATGTTGCAGAGGAATACTTGGAAGAGCTTGTAGCCAGAAGCCTTGTTTTGGTCAAGGAGAAGAGGCCCGGCGGGAGAATCAAAACTTGTGGCATTCACGATGTCCTACGGGATCTGAGCATAAGAAAAGCACACGAAGAGAAATTCGCCCATCATATCACCGAGTCTTCATCTTTGATGGACAGGTACTCGAGAAACGACCTGCGGAGAGGAACTATTGATCGAGGTTGTTTTACTCAGCCGCTAGTTCACCACACACATGTCCGTTCTCTTCGATTTGACGAGGATGAAGATGTGGTGTCTGTTATCCAACATCTTATGTTAATCAGGGTGTTGGATAGTGTTCCAATTTTTGAGAATTCTCAACTCAGTATTCTATATCAACTGACCAACTTGAGGTACCTTCACATTAATCTTGATTCTTACCAGTCACGTGACGGCCGAACCATAACAGTTTGTGAATCAATATGCAAACTACAAAATCTAGAGATACTTATTTTTAGCAATTATATATGGACTAATAGTGATGCCTACAATTTGATTTTGCCATTTGAAATATGGGAGATGCCACGTCTCAGACATCTTATTACATTTGAGGGAAGCAGATTGCCATGTCCAGCTCTCAATAACAAGGTCAGTTGTTTGGGCCTTCAAACCCTAGGCTGGGTAACACATTTCGTTTTGACCAGGAGCATGACTTCAAAGCTTTCAAACCTAGAAAAGCTGAAGCTGCATTACAATCTTAAAATCGAAGGAGAAAAACATGATAAGATTCAGCTTGATAGTCTTGTTCATCTACACCAACTGGAAGAGCTCAATATCAAATGTAAGATGGGTACGGAAGTGTGTGATTTTTCCTTCCCTCATAAGTTGAAGAAATTGTCTTTGATGAGAACTTTAATGCCTGTGGAGAAGATGTCTGCTATTGGATCATTACCAAACCTTGAGGTTCTAAAATTGAAGGATTTCGCAGTGAAGGGCAAAGTATGGGAACCAATTGAAGGAGAATTTCTTCAACTGAAGTACCTCAAAATGCATTTGTTGCGGTTGGAGGAATGGAGGGCCGAAAGTGAACATTTTCCACAGCTTGAGACTCTCATTATTAGATCTTGTGATAAGTTGAAGGAGGTTCCAGCAGGAATTGGAGAAATAAATACATTACGGAAATTGCATCTGAAAAATTGCCGAGCTGCTGAAGAGTCGGTGGAGGAAATAAAAGCAGAACAGGAGAGCTTATGTAATGATTTGCTTCAAGTTACTATTATTAGATGGTGATTGAGAAATTGCTTGTAACCTGTAAATTGCAGAGTAGACGCCATAAATTCTTGGATGAATAAATTGATTGTGCACAAGTTTTTTTTTTCTTGTTTGCTGCTATTAGTTGAGCCTAACCTTTGTTCTAAACAGCTATAGTTTGGACTAGAGTTTTTTGTTTAATTTTGGACTGAATACTGCAGTCTAATGCGTAATTATTCATCAGGCATGCTTTGGTTTCGATAAAATAATGTCAAACTGGGGATGTTATGAATCAAATGTGCACCGAATACATTTTGCAAGAACACTGCCACCTGCTCGACGAAATTCCTCAACCACTGCATTGCCTCAATTTACTCAAGGATCCTCGCCGTCGGCTTGTTTATTGTTCCAGAATTGAGGTAATATTTAGTTTCAAGCTGGATTTTATACTTTTAACTGTAAGAATATCTTGCTTTCTGCTAGTTTATATGTACAAGCTGGATACTTTCGAGTTGATTTGCACATAGAAACAGGAACTCAAGTTCTGTTAGTTAGTTATTCTTTGCTATGCTTGAGGGGAAAAGTCTGCCCTTTCATTTTCACAAGTATGTATTTCTTATAGTTTTGGTTGGTATGTTCATTGGGATTACTACATCTACATGGATGTTTTAACTACTCTGTTTTGTTCTTTTCGAAAACACTGTGATCTATAATTTTTTTTTTGTGAATCGGCAAAAACTTTATTAATTAAGAGATGAATTTACAAGGTGAGTTAAGCATTAAAAATGCCTCACTCACAGAAGTTCCAAGACCTCACTACCCAACACCCTCCACCTTGACTATGAAGCCAGTCGACCGAATACTCGTTGCCTCCTTAAAAACCTTCCAAGGGAAAACCCAATCGGGATAAAATCCCTGAAAGGAAAAAGAGTACAACCAAGCACCGAAGATTCAAAGTCCCACAACCATACAAAGATTTAACTAATACAGATTACCCATCACCGTCACCCAATCATCAGGTTAATTACAGTATATTAGGCTAATTACAATCTACGCTAATCTAGAACCTGTCACTCAACCCCAAAGATTAAAACTAATAGAAATAAGAACAGCAAGCTCAAGACATGCCGTGCTACTCCCAGGTGAACATAAACATTGATGATGTCCCTCCATGCGCCATTATTACCAAGTTCATCCCTTGACCATAAAATTTCCTAGCAAGCTGCTATTAGACCAAATTCCATGCTAGAAACCTGTACCAAATTATTAATTAGGAGTAATTAATTACATTAATTAATTGAAGGAAAACCAAAGTAAAGATACATAGAACTCCCCTGACTGCTGATGTGAGGATCCCTGTGTGATCTATAATGCATCAGAAACTTAATTAATCTATTTTATTGATGATAACACTAAAAATCAATCACTAAAATCCTAATTTAATTAGCCATTTGATGTCATCTTGCGTTAATTTCTCAATGTCATTTTCTTCTATGTTCTAACAACCGGTTCTGCTTGTTTAATTAGCTTTGCGTTCGATAATGATGTACATCTTGGAGCTTAATAATATATTGTAGAGTAAGAGACGTCAGGTTCGATACTACTACTTCCTACCTTGCGTTGATTGCCTCAATCTCTGCAAACTGCAATAATTGGCCGTTCGATGTCGTTTTCTTTAACGTTCTAACAACCGATTCTGCCTGTTTAATTGGCTTTGCGTTCGATAATGATGTACATCTTGCAGCGCAGCTTAATAATATATTGTGGAGTAAGAGACGTCAGGTTTGATACTTCCGACCTTGCGTTGATTGCCTCAATCTCTGCAAACTGCAATACCATATTTCTCTACCTTGTTTCCATCAATACTAACTGATCTGAGGCACAATGATCATGCAAACTTCCTTTCGAAAGGAATAAGTAACTAGCAGTATATTGAATGAAGAAGAAGAAGAAGAAGCATGAATCCAAAGTAAATTAAAACAGAGTATTGTTCTCTGTTTAAGTAACTGTTTTAATCTAATTAACTAACCGTCTGTGTACTAACTATTAAGCTTAATGTACAACAGAACATCTTAGTATTATGATGTACAAATTTTTATGCACTTTGTACAACTCCAATTAATTCCTCTTATTGGCTTACAGACCAAAGAATGATCAGATACAGTAGTAGCCGGCATCATCCACCTTATCAGACAACATCCCTAAACCTACTGCCAATTCGTTCCCATACCCGGTCTGCGCAGAAAGGAAGCCCCTGAGCTGGACCACAGTACGAATCCCCATTCGGCTTTTGAGGACAGATTTATACCAAAAACTTTTTTGCAAACACAAAATACTTGCCACCCGTTCGATGAAATTCCTCAACCAGTAAATTTTCTCAACAAAGTGAAGGATCATTGCCAAAACCACCTGTCAATCCGCTTCTTCATTGTGACTACGACTGAGGTAATTAATATTGCATTTCGAGCTGGATTTTATATCATAGCCAAGCAAAAGTTTCAATCTGACAGTTTTTTTCTTGTTTCGTGTACTATATGACTTATTACATACAGTTCATTATGTGATAATATTTGGTTTTGCAACATATATCCATGAAACAAAACCTGGGAATTAATCATGCCTTCACAAGCTGAAAGGACATTTTTGCAGATGAAGATAAAGCCATTGGATACCCATCTAGCAGCTAGAAAGTCCACCCTTTGATTTTATCCCGTTTCATAGTGTTCTTCTAATAACTACTCATTGTTTGCCAGGTGTGTACATGTCAACTTTGAATAAAATGAGTGAATTTGGAAATTATAGTTGGATTTTTAATAAAACTTGAACTCTTCGAAGACTTTGTTAAATCGAGAATCATGTCAACATTGGATGCCGTTACATTTTACAAGTATGTATTTCTTATAGTTTTGGCTTATATATTCATCGGATTACTACATTGATGGATGTTCTAACTACTCTGTTTTGATCTTTTCGAAAACACTGTCAATAATGCATCAGAAACTTAATTTTTTTTAATGTTCTAACAACTGCTTCTGTTTGTTTGATTGGTATTGTGTTTGATAATTATGCACAGCTTGCAGATTAATACTAATTAAATAAGCAGATTAATTAAGAGAGGTCAGGTTGTTGAATTTACTACAGCTGAACAACTGGGAATTAAATACTACTACTTCCTTTCTATATGTATCTTGCCTACCTTGATAGTTGATACTCGCTCATCCATATATCTCTTCTTTCTTTCATCAAAACCTTTATTTGCTTCTTGTTTATTTCCTCCAAAACACATCAAAATGGCTGCATATGCTGCTCTTGTATCTCTTTCCAAAGTCATTGACTTAATCCTGCCTCAGAAACAAGTTTACATTCACATTTGCAGCAGAAAGCAAATGATTTGTCTACATGAAAATGTTGCTCGCTTGCAACAACTTCTAGAAGATCTTTCTGGCAGATCTCACACATCCATCAATGAGCTGGAAAGTCGAATAAGAGATGCTTCCTACCGAATGGAGGATATCATTGAGGGTGATATTCCCAGCTCCTTGCGTGATATAATTAAAAAGGTATGCATGGGATTATTGCCAGTAGCAACAACTCATTCTGCATTTGGTCACTGTGCTAGAGAAATCAGCATCCTTCTGGAGAAGGCAATGGAAATGAAGGAAAACAATCTCCAGGAAAAAGTTACATCAGGAGCGCCTCATCCTTTGACCACAACGAGTTCTTCAACTGAGGGGCCTACTGCCAAGCTGAGTCTCAATGAGCTGCCCGTCGAGATAATGGATCGGATTTTTTCTGGTGGATCCAAGCTCGAGATAGTTCCACTCACTGGGATGGGAGGAATTGGGAAAACAACGCTCGCTAGAGCTGTCTACGAACATCCAAACACGTTCCATGATTTTGACATTTGTTCCTGGGTAACTGTTTCTCAGGAATTTAATGTCAAAGAGATACTTCGTGAGCTTCTTCCAGCTGACCAACAGAGTGTGCCTGATGAGAGGCTGATAGAGCTTGTGCACAAAAGATTGATAGGTCGGAGATTTCTGATTGTGCTCGATGATATGTGGGATGGAAAAGCATGGGATGGCGTTAGGAACGCATTCCCCGATGACAACAAAGGTAGTCGCATCATCTTGACCACAAGGCTGTTAGATGTGGCTGCACATGTTGGCTCTTCAGATCATGTACATCAAATGCAGCTCCTGAACGATGAGCAGAGTTGGACTCTGTTGCGAAAAAAAGTGGATGGAAACAAGCAATGGACTAAGAAGCTTGAAGATCTTGGAAGGATAATTTCAAGAAACTGCCGGGGACTACCGCTCGCAATAGTTGCAATCGGTGGACTTCTGAAATTCAACATGACAGAAGAATATTGGGAACAAGTGGCAAGAAATACTAATTCAGAATCTGCTGCGAATTATAATGATCACTTTTTCGGCATTCTTTCTTTGAGCTATACCAACTTGCCTGCTTACTTGAAACCATGCTTCTTGTACTTTGGATCTTACAAAGAAGATCAAGTGATTCGAACCAAGGAACTCATGAGGTTATGGGCCGCTGAAGGTTTCTTAAATCCAAGAGGATCTATAGAAATGGAGGATGTTGCAGAGGAATACTTGGAGGAGCTTGTTGCCAGAAGTCTTGTTGTGGTCAAGGAGAAGAGGCCTGGCGGGAGAATCAAAACTTGCAGCATTCACGATATCCTGCGGGATCTGAGCTTAAGGAAAGCACACGAAGAGAAATTCGCCGATCATATCACGCCATCTTCATCATCGATGGATATGTACTTAGATAACGATCTGCGGAGAGCAACTATTGATCCAGGCTGTTTTACTCGACAGCTAGTTACCCACACACATGTTCGTTCTCTTCGACATGATGAAGATGAAGAAGTGTTGTCTGTTATCCAACATCTTATGTTAATGAGGGTGCTGGACAGTGTTCGAATTTTCGAGAATTCTCAACTGAGTATTCTATATCAACTGACCAACTTGAGGTACCTTCACATTAATCTTTATTCTTACCAGCGAGGTGACGACCTAACGATGAAAGTTCATAAATCAATATGCAAACTACAACATCTTGAGATACTTATTATCAGCAATTATAGGCCAGCTGATTATGATATCTACAGTTTGATTATGCCATGTGAAATATGGGAGATGCCAAGTCTAAGACATCTTATTACAGTTGAGGGAAGTAGATTGTCATTTCCAGCCAGCAATAACAAGGTCAATTGTTTCGGCCTTCAAACCCTAGCCAAGGTAACAAATTTCAATTTGACGACAAGCATAACTTCAAAGCTTTCAAACCTAAAGAAGTTGAAGTTGCATTACAGTCATCATATCAGAGGAGAAAAACATGATAAGATTCAGCTTGATAATCTTGTTCATCTACACCAACTGGAAGAGCTCAATATTACATGTGAGTTTGATACACAAGTGTGTGATTTTTCGTTCCCGCATAAGTTGAAGAAATTGTGTTTGGTGAGAACTTTCATGCATGTGGAGAAGATATCTGTTATTGGATTATTACCAAACCTTGAGGTTCTCAAATTGAAGCGTGATGCAGTGAAAGACAAAGATTGGAGATCTTTTGTATGGGAACCAATTGAAGGAGAATTTCTTAAGTTGAAGTACCTCAAAATGGAATGGTTGGAGTTGGAGGAATGGAGGGCCGAAAGTGAACATTTTCCAGAGCTTGAGACTCTCATTATTAGATTTTGTGATCGGTTGAAGGAGGTTCCAGCAGGAATTGGAGAAATAAATACATTACGGAAATTGGTTCTGGACAAATGCCCAGGTGCTGAAGAGTCGGTGGAGGAAATAAAAACAGAACAGGAGAGCTTATGTAATGATTTGCTTCAAATTACTATTATTAGACATGATGATTGAGAAATGACTTGTAATATGTAAATCGTAGACTAGACGCCATAAATTTTTAGTTGATTAAATTGATTGCACAATAGTATAGGTTTCTTTTATTTGCATCCAACATAATTTCTTTTAGTAAAACAGTATAAGTTTATGTATTCCCAACATTTTTATTTTGCACTCCTAAATTCTAAGTTTATAATGCCAAACTGCCACCTGCTCGACGAAATTCCTCAACCACTGCATTGTCTCGATTTATTCAAGGATCATCATCCTCGGCTTGTTTGTTGCTCCAGAATTGAGGTAATGTGTAGTTTCGAGCTGGATTTTATTCTTGCATTAACTGTAGGAATATCTTGCTTCCTGATATTGTTTATTTGTTTAACTTCGAGCTAGATTTTATACTTTGGGTTGTTGATATAGATTACTGCTCTTGTTAATGCTCTGTAATGCATCTGTCTATATAATAACCAATATCAGATAACATAGCGTTTGACGAAATTGCTCAGCTATTGAATTGTTGGAATGAACTGAAATTCAGCTCGTCATCATCATCAGCTACTTGTGAACTATTCCAATCCAACATGTATCAGAATAAACACTAACAATCTCTGAGGTTCTAAAATTGAAGCATTTTGCATTTTGCATTTGTTGGCCATGTATGGGAACCAGTTGTTGGAATTGAAGTACCTCATACTGAAAAAGTTGTGGTTGGTTGAATGGAGAGCTGAAAGCGAACATTTTCCGCAATCTGAGAACTAAGTATAAAGTACTGTACTTTGACAGAGGTTCCAGCAGGAATTGGAGGAATTTGCAGTGTATTATAATAGGCCTTGTTTGTGTGTTTGATTTTCCTTTAAGACCATACATTCTCTTGTGCTTACTAACATTTCTTAAAGTCTTAACGTGATAACTGAGTCGAATAGAGTTAACGAGGCCGAGGGGATAGTTAATTTTGAAATCGGGTTCAGAGCACACTGTAAAAAGTAAAAACTTAACCACAACTCAAAGTATGGGAACCAATTGAAGTACCTCAAAACGAAATCGGAGTTGGAGAAATGGGGAGCTGGAAGTGAACATCTTCCACAGCTTGAGACACTAGAGGTTGAAGGAGGTTCGAGCAGAAATTGGAGAAATAAATACGCTACGAGAATTTTTTGGTAAACTGCAGCGAGGCAGCTAGAGAGTCAGTAAGGGAGATAAAAGAATTGCAGAAGAGCTACTGTTATTATACTAGAGATTTTAGATGGTAATTTAGAAACATAATTTGTAATTTGTAAAGCAATACAATGTGTGATGCTGTTGTACCATAGACATTGAACTGATATGCATTTACTGATCATGTTCAGAGAACACTGTAATGTAAAGAAAAACACAACAAAGAATCAGAAACAAAAACAAGATATGCAGTACTTGAGTTCTTGAATTGTCAAATTTCGCAGACAAATTTTTTCATATCATCCAAATTGTTCTACTCATCCTCCTCCTCAACCTCATCTCCTTCATATTCAGCGTAGCCCGCATCATCTTCTGCCCCATCATCTCCATATTCTGCATAACCTGCACCATCTTCTGCATCATCCGCCGCCCTATCTGCTACATAGTAACCGTAGCCCGACTCATCCTCCACCTTTTCAGCCTTGTCTTCCTCCTCCTCCTTGTCATCCTCGTCGTCATCAGAGCTGCCAGACCTTCGGATAGCATGAAATCCCTCTGTCAGGGCTACTCCACCCAACACCCCTGCCACCGCGCCTATTGCCAATCCAGTTCCCATTCCCCCAAACTTACTCTTCTTCTTCTCCTCTTTCACTACAGACCCCTGCTGCCCACCGTCGTATCCACCTTGCTGCCCTTGTCCAGACTGACCATATTCGCCTTGCCCGTATGAAGCCTGCTCATTTCCAGCTTGAGTGTATGGATCCTGTCCATATGCGGGCTGCCCGTATGGACCCTGCCCATATCCAGGCTGCTCGGCTGTACGCTGGTCGTAGCTTGCGGGAGCTCCATAGGAAGAAGGATACTCTGCTGGCGGAGCAGCATGAGATGGAGGTGCACCGTAAGGAACACCGTACGACGACTGGTAAGGATCAGGCCGGTAGCGTTGCGGTTCTCGTACAACAACCTTGACTTCCACCTTATTAATTTGAAATCTGAAAACTGTTAGCACATATATCTCAAAACAGAAAATTGTTAGCACATCTATATTAAACAAGGGAGTATTATAAAAAAAAATAAAAATAAAACAGTTTTTTTCTATATTTGGGGAAAATTACTTAGGAAAATGATGTATTTTTCAAGAATTTATCCCATAAAGGATCTAATAATAAAAGAAATTAATAAGTAGGATTTAGGAAATGATATATTTCAGCACGGTCAATTTTGATCATATTCACGACGTTATTCTAGAATATTACATAGTGGTTACTTCTATCATTTCAAAATTGCGAATTACGAGTTCAATATCATCATTCATTTCTAATCATATTAATTTGGAACTCATTTGTCAATGTCGAAATATTATCGATTTTCAACATCCCCTTCAAAAATCGGTTATGAGGGTAACTAGATCTAGATTGAAATGATCTAATACGGATCTAATACTAAAATGTAATACGTCAGCCCAAGTAAAAAATGTAACAAACTAAAGTTCAATATCACGTATTATAAACCATATCTCGTCGTGAATTAATAAATTTTAAGTCGTGTTATTGGATTCTTACCTTCCCGTGGGGCCTGCCGGAAGGACGCTTCAGCTTGAGCTTCCTTTCGGTTTGACTTCCCAACCCAACATCATCGACAACATCAGCAAGTTTCAACTTACCCGCTCCTATGAGCGGCTTGGTACCCTCAGCTGCTCCGGCATGAACAATGTCAAGGTGGAGCGTGGACTCTTCGATCGGAGTGTTGAAATGGATCGTGAGCTTCTCGTCCCAATTGGGAGACGTATCGCCTTCCTCGTCAACATGGCTGGATTTCTTGTAGTTCGGGTCG
>JAYMSL010005248.1:0-10302 GCA_036897195.1 Plantago coronopus
AAAACACCACAATACATATTCTAACAGATTACAACACCCATTATTAAAATAGCTAACAATTCCTATTCCAAAACACCACATTACATATTCTAACAGATAACAAACCCATCAGAACCTCACCCATTCAAACAGATAACAACCCCTATTCCAAAACACCACAATACATATTCTATCAGATAACAAACCCATCAGAACCTCACCCATTCAAACATATAACAACACCTATTCCAAAACACCACAATACATATTCAAACAGATTACAACCCCCTATTCCAAAACACCACAATACATATTCTAACAGATAACAACACCCATCAGAACCTCACTTATTCAAACAGATAACAACACCTATTCCAAAACACCACAATACATATTCTAACAGATAACAAACAGATAACAACCCCCTATTCCAAAACACCACAAATACATATTCAAACAGATTACAACACCTATTCCAAAACACCACAATACATATTCTATATTCTCACAGAACCTCTCCTATTTCAGGACTACAAAAAAACTCCATCCACAGTTTACACTACCTATATTCATGCATAACACCACCTATATACACACATAACAACATTTATATACAAAACGGAAACAGAAAACATCCAAACCTTCTCCTTCATTGTCTTCACCGGTGAATTGGACAACATTCTGGGATATCCGAAGGTTCCCTCTCCTCCCAATTCCTTCCGCCTCTCCAGTATCCTCTGCTCGTTTCCTTTTTCTGCGCTCTCTAGGCTTCATCACCCTCTTTAATGCATCTTTAACTGGTTTAGTTGGATTATTCTTTGGTTTCTTCTTCGTCTTCTCAACTACTCCAAAACACAAAAAAAAAACATATTAAAAATGACACAAAATGCAAAAGCATGTTTAACACACAGATCTCACCTATTCCAAAACACACACACAAATACATATTCCATTCCCAAAATCCACACATCATCATCAGAACTTATTTGAACACACAGACCTATTTCAGAACACAACAATGCATATTCTAAAACTGAACATCGACATCATCAAGCCTCTCTTGTTCTCACAGAAAACAGCACCTATTTCAAGACACAACAATACCTATTCAAAAGTAGATCATAAAACAAATTTAAAAATGAAAACTACCCGCCAGAAACAACAAATATATACAAAACAACAAAACATCATCTATTCTTATACACAACAACACACATTTCATAGATACATCTCGAAAAAGGAAACAGAAAAGCATCAAACGAAAAAAAGCAAAAAAATACCTTCTACATTAGCATCCTCACCATCCTTCTGCGTTAAATCCTCAAGGTCTTCACCACGTGATGCTGTAAATCAAACATACGCAACACATCAAACAATTGCACACAACAAAAATGAAGAAGAAACAGAAAAACCCTACCGAAAACAGAAAAACACAAAATCGACCGAAAATAAACTCAAAATCAAGCAGTCTAACTTACCGTTACTACTCGTCGGCAACTCCTCGGTCGAATTCCGGCCAATATCCTCCCCAATTCCGTCCATGCCACCAAAACCTCAAATCGAAACCACAAAACACTCGAAAAGCACTGTAAACACTCGAAAACCACACACAAAACCGACTGGAATTGCACTCTGTGTTGGATTCGTGAAGAGAAAGAGAAAAGAGAGAGAAGAGAGAGAACGACAGGGAAGAGAGAAGAATGTTTCAACTTCTCTGATGAAATGGTGAACATTGAAATAAAAAAAAATGTAAAAACCCTATTTATACTAGATCCATCAATAAAATATCCGGCCCGTAACCCTGACCCGACCCGCGCGTATTGTAATGTGGATCTTGGTGGTGGTCTTTTAATAAAAGACCAATATAGGTGGTCTTTTTAAACTATTTGTACAATTATAAAGGAGTGTTTAGCTAGACAAATTTTTTGTTGACTTTCTGGACTTATATGTAATTGATTCTACATATGAGGTTACACTACGTAATTCTTAGATTATGACAGTTTATTTTGAGAGTGCATCCATTAAGATGGTAATAAATCGATATTTTAATATGACATCTAGGGGTGCAAACGATCCAAATGTATTTATTAATTATTATATAATAATTTATAAATATATATTATGATTTTATTATAATTAATGAATATAGTAATATAGTATTCATCCGTCCCGAATTAAATGATACATTTGAATTTGAACATAATTTTTAAGAAACTGAATCGAGAATTGAGATAAATATAAATATTATATTAGTATAGTGGTAAGTGGATGATAATTAAGTAAGAAAGAGTGTTAATAAAGTAGTGGGAAAGTAAAAAAGAAAATAATAAAAAATTGGTGAGTGGGATAAAAACTTGTCATTTATTTATGAAAGTATATTATTTGTACTGGAACGTCCAAAATGATAAAATGTATCATTTAACGCGGGACGGAGGGAGTATATGTTTACTATTGTTATTGAAATGTTGTGCCTTATGGAATGCTATTTAAATACTTCAACTCAAATGTTTTTTATTTTTTAGTTTTTTAATAATATTTTCTTGTATTTTCGAACAAGAACGTACAAACGAACGATAGAAACGAACCAAACAAGTGAATGAACACGAATAAATAAAATTCATTTTTAACGAACAAGAACCTTAACGAACTTTCGTTTAGGTCACCGTTCGGTTCTTTCAGTTCGAAATACACCCATACGTACGTACATGGTTCAATATTCAAGTACAATGTACACGGGTCGAATCACGTTGACGTGATTTTCTTTATTTGATTTATATTTTTAAAAATATTCTACTTATTTTAATTTGATTTTATTTAATTGTAAAAAAACTGTTTTAATACTAGTTCATTTAATAATATAGACAACAAATTATTTTATTTTTATTTGCTAATATGAGATACTAGTCTGTTGGTTGGAATAGGTGTGAAATTTATGTTACCTATTTTTACTTCACATTGACTTCCGTATGTATAAGTATTTTATTGGTTAGTTAATATAAGTCATAGTTTGCTGTTACCTATTACGTAATACTTAATATCCATTTTTCTTTATGGGAAGAATATGTAACAGAATGTTCTTGTTCATTTATTATTCGTGGGCCAGTGACTAATAAGCATGAGAAATATGTTACCTATTGTTATTTTATTAGTACTAATTAGTGGTGGACCCTCATTTTGATATAGATCAGACATTTTTGTTACATATTTTTAACATGTGTTATCAAAAAAATTAAAAGGTAACAACTACTCCCTCCGTCCCACAAAACATTACCCATTAGGGTTTGTACGCAGTTTAATAAAATGAGTTAAAATAATTGAGTAAAAACGAAAAGGTAAGTGGGGTAAGTTACTTTTTGAGAATGTGTGGTGATAAAGAAGTGTGTTGATATTAAAATAATGTTTTAGTGTGTGGGGTAGTTTCCTTATTTAGTAATGGGTAAAGTTTTGTGGGACATCCAAAACTGGAAAGTGGGTAAAGTTTTGTGGGACGGAGGGAGTAATAAGTATGTTACCTATTGTGTGTTACCTATTCTGATGTTTTTTAGTAGTGCACCTTTAATTTTCATTGACACGTGCCACGATCTCGACACTGGTATAGGAGATGGTACACACTTTTGTACAATACAAACCGCAAATCGAGTTGATTATTAATAAACTTAATTAACGTCACCAAATTTGTTACCGTCACTTGAATCAATCCAGGATTCTTGCAAATTTTACTTTTTTTTTTTTTTTTGAAAAAGTAAAATAATAATTATTGTTATTATTAACTTTAAAGTACATTATACATCATTACCAGTCCAAGAGATTCGCACTTGACTTAACTACTACTAAAAAATTCTTCTCTCTAAAATAACCCTAGCGTCTCACTCACCTACCTAAAAGCAGCCGCCTAGCCGCCTCCTGTTCGGAGCTTCCGCTCCGATCGTGACTGGTCGGAGCGGAAGCTCCACCCCTCTCTTACTTAAGTTCCTTTTCTTTTCTTTTTTTCCCCCTTTTTTCTGCCTTTTCATTTGCCGAATAAAAACCAGATCAGATCTGGTCCTGATTTTCTCGATTCGTGGTGGTGTTGAGGAGGGGTGCCCGCGGAGTGGTGGTGAAGATGAGGCGTGGCCCGGTGGTGTAGAGGAGGGGCGGCGCGGTGCAGAGGTGTAGAGGACGGGCGGTGGGTACGAAGGTGAAGATCAAAGAGGTTACGGCTTGGTGCAGGATGGGAGGTTGGGAGGCGAGCTTACTCGGAGGAGAGGTGGGTCTCGTTCAGCTGGTCTTGACGGAGGCAGGCTTCGGAAATTTGGTGGTGGTTTTTTAACAGGCGTATACAGAGGTGGCATTACTAGGTGCTACTAAAATGGTGGAGTCGAATTTTGACCGAGGTATGGAGGAGGGATACATGGGACCTCTGCAACACTGGAATTATTGACTGTTGTTGAGACTTGAGAGGGAGAGGGTGAAGGTTTTGGATGCTTATGAGGATAAAGAGAGGAGGTAATTACTGGGTTGAAAATGGTAGTCTTTAATCAAGTTGAAACATTGGTGTGGAGCTTTTTTTGTCAACAAGTTATCTGGGTGAAGTTACAGTGGAAAGATTGGTTTTGGAATGATGATGCTAAGTTTGATTGAGTCAACTTTAGATATGAAGGAAGTTGTATATGACGTCAAGGATGTTACTTTATCATCAAAGTAATTGGAGTCAAGGGAATAGGGTGTTTCTTCAGTTTTTGAGTTGGTGCAGGTAGGTATCAGTGCTTTATCGGATCCTTTCGGGGCCTGCTTATGTTTGGTGTTGTTTTAGGTCCGGTTGCACAGAAGCAGGTTGCGTGCCGTCGCGATTAGCTGGTGTCATGGTTTCGGGTTTTGGTTTAGGGTGTGGTTGAGTTCTACGTGCTCGAAGAGGTTTAGGTTACCCGTGTGTTCGGTTATGGTTCAGGTCGTGTTTCAGGTTTATGTCTGGGTGTTGGCTCTACCGCTTGTTGGTTTAGGTGAAACCTATGCAGCGGTGTTGTCGGGGTGGCTCTGGGGCATATATGGTGCTGGCTGGGCGTGGTGCAGATGGTTTTGGAAGATTTGTGTGTCGTGGTAGAGAGGTGGTTAAGGTTGTCATTGGGTGTAGTCATTTCGAGGAAGGTTGTGGGCTTGTGGCGAAGCATGACGAATTTTTTCCGGAGTTTTTGAGGTTGAGGGTTGGGTGCAGTGGCGTAGTCGGGGTGGCTTTGGGGCATGGTGCTGGCTTGGCGTGGTGCTGATGGTTTTGAGAGACTTGTGTGTCGTGGTTGAGATGCGTTGAGGTTGTTCTTGGGTGCAGCAGTGTAGTAATGGTGATGAAGGTTGTGGACTCGTAAGTAAATTTAATTTATGATGTAATAAAAATTTCATAAATTTGGTAAGTTTCGACTATTCTTTACAAATAAAAAGTTGTCGGAACATATCCATTACTGGTATCAAATAGTAGATATTAATGAAGAGAATATTTTGGTGAAATCGGATTTATGTTTGGATAAACGTATTTTGAAATATTAATATTACGAAAAATTAGAGAAAAAAAGGAAAAATTTGATAGATGGGAAGAGTTGCAATGAATATGGATTGTATATTTGCAATTTCATTATTGAATATTTTCAAATAAGTCCTTAAATATGATCTCAATTGAATAACTCAGTAATCGTAAATTGAACTCAATTGTATAACTCAAATAGTTATAAACATATATAAAGTGATGATCAGAATATAGCCCCTAGTATGTTATAAAACGTTGGAATTGAGTTCCAAACTCAATTCATGCAAAACTAAATTTGGATTGAGAAACAAATGTGAAAAAGTAGAAACTAAACTCCAGTTGAGTTTACTGGACTTGAGTTGGACTTGACTCCAGAGCCAAATAAACGGACAAGGACGGTAGAAGTATATTGTATTTATAAGATAGTATTATATTTTTCTTTATTTAGTATTTTTGTTTTAAAACTAAATATAAATAATGATCTAATAAATTAATTGTTTAATACGAATTTGATAAAATTGTGTAATTTTCAACTATTCTTTAGAAATAAAAAGTTGTCGAAACATACCCATTATTGGTGTCAAATCGTAGATCTTACCGATTCGATTAATTTGGTGAAATCGGAATAATTTTTGGATAAACGCATTTTGAAAAATTAACATTACGAAAAATAAGAGGGAAAAAAGATAAATTTGGTAGATTGGAAGAGTTCCAAGGAATATGGATTGTATATTTGCAATTGAATATTTCCAAATTAGTCCTTAAATCTGAACTCAATTGAATAACTCAATTTTCGTAAATTGAACTCAATTGCACAACTCAAATAGTTATTGACATATATATATACTACTAGAAACGCGACACACGCTACGCGTGTGAAGCGATATAATTTAATGTATGTGATAAAATTATCAAAATTTAAAAGGACGACTTTATACCTAAATTGTGTATAATTCTTACTTCCCTAGCTTATTACATGTCGCTTCTATATTGTAGGGTGCAATCATATTGAAGCATTTCCAATGTTAAACAATTACACAACTGAAATTGAAATCCAAAAACAAGTGCCATTTCCAATCTGTTAATTCCACCAGGGATAAGTCCGGTATGCAGAATAATCCTCCTTAGGCTCTCAGCCATCTCTACAAAACAAAATAGCAACCCAAGAACTATTTATAATGTCTAAGGTTATAAAGCAGGGAATTATCCCTACCTGCAGCAAACACGTAGGTTAGGGAAAAATCTTAAAAAGGTACTTTAGGTTGTCCAGTATCACGTTTTGGTACTAAACCTCCATTCACATATTCACACACCAAAAGAAAAACAGTTGGACCAAGCATGCATAATTCTGTATTCACAAAACACAAGTTGTCCCTAGCAGAAACACAACACACTTGACTGTCTTGCCATCTCCCTGTAAGAACCAAAAAAAGAAGGGATAGTTAAAGACAGATAATATAAATCCAGACAATACTCAAAAGAAGTAATCATAAGACCTCAGATCTAATTCTTACACCGTGACTATGACACAAAGATGAAATTAAGTGAACATTGGATATTTGAACGATTTATACATGTTTTCAGTAATTTGATGAGTTTTTTAAAAACTTGCTGGAAGTTGGAATATGCAGTACTGGGGTCTCAAGCCTGAGTTACATTTGCTTCAGAGTAAACTTGCTCGAGCTATTAGACTTAACAGGAAATGACCACATGTGCATCAGTGCATCTGGGGTCCTGATCATAACAGAAGAATAATTGCAGTTCATAATGACTTATCCGATCTTTACTTGCCAAAGTTAAAACACACTTTCGAATTTGTCTTGAGGCCACATCTATCATGAATAACATTTACATCTCTATATATACTAATCAAAAGATAAGAAGTGGTTATGTAGTCCCATGGGACTTCCACCCCACTACTTTTTCTTTTTAATTTTCCTGCACTTTTTTTTCATCCTTTGTTTTCTTCTTTTACTTCTATTTCTTGCTCTTATATACTAAATTTAGCATCACTATTTGAAAAAAATTACTGATCTCCTATAAACTTTTGCTTTACTCTATTTAATTTCTCTCCAATATACACTAAAAAAATATAGATTTAAATGTATGTGAAATTCTACAAATTTAACAATTATTAGTTCTCAATATTGAGATGAGGTTCACAAATTTTATAACGTATCACGTGAGTACTTCACGCGGGTACCCGCGTGTAAAAGGGTACTAGTATTTTCTATTGAAATTTGAAGTAAATATTCATTTCTAAAATTTCCAAGAGCCATTTCAGCAAAATAATAATAATAATAAATTAATAAAAATGGGAAAATAAGTCACACAAGATTGGTGAAAATAACACACAGTACTCCAGAAATAAATGTAGTGGGTTCGAGGTAAAAGATATTCTGCTGTTCAAAATGATAGGACATCATCATATACATACATGGAAACACAACAAAAAAAGAGTTTACAGCATTGAAAAGCTTCACAGAACTTTGCACCAAAATGGAAACAAAATTCGTGAGGGGAAGTTCAAAGTATTATGGAGCAGAACAAACCAAAAATCACAAAGGATACAATGTCGGGATACAAGATATGACGAAAAAACCAAGAATCACAAATCAACTTTCACATGCTAATTCCCACATATATAAAACAATTACCCAGCAACACTGAATATAAGTATGTACCTTTGATGAACACAATCAGTTAGACTCTTTGATCCTAACCAACTCTACTTTGGGATCATTCCAAACCTCAATTTCATTATCAACAACTCTAGCTTCAAACTTCCTGCGAACATCTGGATTGTTCTCGGAATCAACGGCAGTGAAGGTCAGGTAATAGGTATGATGCTTGAATATGTTTACTTTCTCAACTTCCACAACATTGTAACGGGTATTCTGCAGAAAAAAACACTAGTTAGATATTTAGTGTCACTAAACTACAAGATATATAGTTGAATAAATAAGATAAATGTGTCATACAAGCGTAAAGTTGTATTCAGCAAGAGCCCAATCAGCCATATTGTAGCAATGTGGATACTGGTTTTCCAATTTCAAAGAACTTGGGCGTATGTCAATGAGACTGCTATCAAAATCAGGAACGTAGGTGACATCACATCCCTACAATAAAACAGAAATTAAAGGTTAAGATAGTGATAATACTACAGGAAAAAAACAATCAACAAATTAAACAAGGATCATGCTATCAACAATAAAATCTATCCTTAAAGATTTATTCAAAATTTGTAATAAATGGGATGATAATCACCTCGCTTTTTTCAACTTCCTCCAAATATTTGCGTAATTCAGGCACCTTTTCCTTAAGCGTGTTTTCCTTGTCAATGTCAAGGACTTCGTGAAAAGATTTGAAAAGCTCATCATCAGTCAACTCAGATACCTTCTTCCGGGAATCATGGTCTTTTACCTCTTCCTCCTCTTCCTCTTCCCCATCTTCTTCCTCCTCCTCCTCATCCTCCTCCAAATATTCCATCTTCTTCAAGCTTTCAACTGAAGCAATTCTGCCAGATGAACTCTCGTCAACATCAACTGACTGAGGAACCGAAAAATCTGGTGAAATATCCTTAAGCCTGACGAACTTAATTTTGGGATACTCCCAGGGTTCAGCTTCGTTTTTGGCAACTCTGGCTTGAAAAGTCTTGCAACCAGAATTATTCTCCACATCGACTGCGGTGAACGTCAAAAAATAGGTATAATACATTGCTGCGGTTAAATTTACTTTCTCAATTTGAAGAAGCCCGTAACAAGTTTTCTGGAAATAATGAAATAATACTTGTTAGAAATTTAGAGTCACTAAACTCAGTTATGAATTAGTACATATATAGTAAAAATATATAAAGAAATAAATAAGTTAAAAGTATGTATGCATACAAATTTTCTGTTGAATTTCCCAATAGCACACTCAACCAACTCCTTGATATGTTCGTATCTATTTTGCAAAGTCCATGGACTCGGGTGTACAGAAATTAGGCAGCAATAAAAAGATGGAACATAGTCGATATCAAATCCCTACGACAAAACAGAAGTTATGGGTTAACATACTGATTAAACAGCAAACTGGATATAAACATCTGATATTACAGATACATTCATCCCTAATCAATTGGTTAACAGTATATAAACATGCATCTCCCAAAACAATAAAATTGAAGTGTTTTCTTATAAAAAAAGAAAGAAAAAAAAAATTACAAGAGCACCTCGCTATCTTCGCATTGAATGAGATATCTCCGTAACTGAGGAACCTTTTCCTCAAGGGTTTTTTTGGCGTCGAAGTTTGGGCCTTCTTCAAAATATTTCAACAACTTTTCGTCGGGTAAGTCACATAGCCTCATCGTCTTCTTCGGGGAATCATCATCCACTTCCTCGTCTTCGTCTTCCTCTTCCTCTTCTTCCTCGTCCAGCTTCCGCTTCCTGGTCAATTCATCTGTTGAAGCATCAAAACCCATTGACTGAAGAACCGCATCTGTTGAAGCATCAACGTCCATTGACTGAATAACCGACTCATCTGGTGGAACCAACTCCGGCATAGCTTCTAGCTCCGATCGAACAACGCGCAGTTTGATGATCGAATGGCGGAATTTGATATTTGATCACCGATGGTTGTGCTGTCTATATACACACAGTACATTAAAATCCATTCAGACTAGTTTATTGGGCTCTCCTCCAGTATTTACTGGGCTGGGCTCACAAACACAATGCAGCTTAGGAGCACAAGCCCATATTAGCTTTTGATTTTGGGAGAGTCGCATGCCGGTACGTTGGGAGACATGTTTTCAGAAAAAGGCATTACAGTGCTACACATTATATTGACTA
>JAYMSL010005249.1:0-10295 GCA_036897195.1 Plantago coronopus
AACCCTACGCTAGACAAACTGTTTTAGTTGCATAAACATATATGTGTCACACTACTTGGAGCAACAGAATGCTTTGGTGAGAAGACTAATACCAGCATTGGTATGGGATTTATGGCCAAGCCTGCAGTATGTAGATTAGGAAATTTCTCATACCTTACTATTCGCACCTGACCTGGGTTGAACTTTTGCCGCTAAACCACAGCGATAAACTGATGGCTAGACAAATATAAGCACGAGGAGAGGGTAACAAAAAAATATCTTTAATTACAGGTAAACTCTGTCCATTCTGCTAAATGTCTTTAAAAGAAATTTTGAGGCATAAACTCCAGAGTCTAACCCCAAAGAAAGGCGGGAGCGGTTGGCTTTAATAAGGCAATCTAATTTCCTAAACCAAGAAGAAAGCCAAACACATCGCTTAATGAAATTATGCCCTCCACGCGCTTGCTGCCAGCCTCCACAATGATAACTCTTCTCACTCCTGCAAAGTATGTTAGAATACTGTTAAATGAAGGATAATTCGTGTGGCATTGTTTAGCATGTAGTAACTCACTACAAGTGGGAGTATATAGACACAAATTTGTAATTCTACATCTTGTTGTGCGGTTTGAGAGACACAAATCCGTACTCCTATGAATTTAGACTCTGCAGATTTACGACCACAACTAACATTCAAATTCATTCCCCTGGCACAACTGTTTGTCTTACTCAGACAGTAACCCTCCTTAGACCAATTAATTGGGAGGGCATGTTTATTTTTTGTTTGAACTTACTCCATGCAAATAAAATTCTAGTAACTTGTAAATGACTCGAAAATTCATCTCCAGTAGCATGGCGACCATCACAAATTGGAAATTATTAGCGCACCACAAGTAAAATATTGAAGATGCTAATCAAATGCTAAAGAATACATGTCTCATTATTCAACCATTCACAATATCAAAGAGAAGATTACCTGGCATAGCCAAACGTTCCATAATTTTCTGCAAAGGATCAGACCTTAAGCACATCTGACATCTCTGTCCACTAAAGAAGCCATAGGGGGAGAGTGGATCTTGCCCCAGCTGCAAGGCCTGTAAGAAGGTTCAGATATCAGACTACAGTGCGTATTGCTACGCAAGATATTATCACCATCAAGGACATTATAACTTCAAGTTTATAAGCAAAAGTATAAACCAGAGACATACACAGTGTATAAACATGATATACACTCTGGATGATTCTTGTATAAAAGCTTGTAAGGTAAATAGGTCTTGTGGAAGACAAACATGATATCACTCTGGATGATTCCTGTATAAAAGTTCACTCTATTCATAAGAAAGTGCAACGGTTTTATACTTGAAAGGTGACCATTGATTTTATGAGCCCATACTTTTTGCTTCCAATAAAGATAAAGTAGGCAATTAAGCTTCAAAGCAAAGTATATCTCCAGTTTTACTTTAGTCTCCTCTATCCAACCTACACAGGGTCATGCATTATGTTTTTTTAAACTCAAATTTCCTCTTTTCAAACCTAGCTTCTACACAAGAACGCGTTAACACACTAGTACTGTTAGTTGCATTCAATATTAGTTAAACACCTCTGGGATCAGACATCACAAACAACTTTCCCATTACAAACCTTAAAGCTCATACAATGATCCTATCTCAGGGATCAGCACAGAAACTCCTCCCACTGGAAACTTAATAATCCCAAGATTAACTACATGAGCTTGAATATGAGAAAAGAAATACTGCCCTAGTCACTCTTTCATGAGAGTATACTCCTCACTGCACTCATTCACGAATTCTAGAACTATGATGAAGTGCTTCAAGACTTCAAGCTCTATAATAGAACAAGATATTTTGATGACACAATTACCTGATGGATAGTCAAGTCATCAAGGCGGATCTGCACATATGCTCTGTCTTTCGCCAGAGCAGTGATATCGCTGCAATGAACAAATATAACATAAATGTATGCAATAAGTTTAACGCAAAAAGATGAAGTACACTGGACTGAGAGGTGAGAGTAAGACACAGGTCTTTTTGTGCTGGTATGATGTGCAATTATTGGACATCATTTTCTTTTTTTGTATCAAATGATATTGGAAACTTCATATCAGCAGGCTTTCCTTATAACTGTAAATTTGAGAATTTTAGATTGCAGAACACTTTAAGTAGTCTATATTCACGTGGATAGGGTTGAAAGCTGGTTACAGTTTATTATCATTGGCTTCACGATCTTTGAATTTCAATATAAGGTCTTTTATGCACACCTTTTCACTAATGTGACTATCCAAGGACTTAATTTTCTCTGTTAAATAAGCACATTCTTGTCAGCATGTTCCATAAAGCAAATGATTAACTTACAATTCAAGTATAAGTTGAAGACTAGAAATATCAGACCTTTAAAGAAGTTGTGGCTTGTGAACAATCCTATATGTACTAACTAGTTTAAGAAAGCAGTATGAAAAAAGTACATACCTCCGGCAATATATATCAATTAACGAATCATTCTCGTCCACTATTGGTATGGAACTGACATCAGCTGCGGAAGTTAGAGGCTTAATTATCACAGTAGACAATAGAAAAAGATATTATCAAAACAGTAATCAGATATACCAAAAAGAAACAGGAAATGCCTTCATAACAAGTTCACAATATCATCAATGTTAAAAGTGATATATAAGGGGGACAGAAAGGACTGCCAGAAATCTTATCATTTGCAAAACACACTTATAAAGTATGGCTCTAATTGGGAATATTGCCTGTAAAGTCCGGGAGAACATAGCTATACCTTGGATTAACAAGGAAAGAGCAGCACTCAGAGAAGAGCTTGGCCTTAGCATCGCAATAGGCTTTTTGTTTGATTCTCCAGGTTTTGGAACCCAAGTACCCATAGGAATCGAAGATATAGGTTGCTGAAGAATGGGCAAAGAGCTAGCGGAATGCTTGAAATGCCGGCATACACCTGAGTTTGGTAAGCCTGTCAGTCAGGAGGCTAAAGGAATGGACTTGAATCAACAAAAAGTAAGTTACTCACATTTAAGTATGCCAGATAGGGAAGCCAGGTGCAGAAGCTGAGGATATGAACCATCTTGTGAGGAAGAGTAAATGATAGGAACTGTAGAAACCTTACTTTGTCGAAGTTTCAAAGCAACATCTTTCAGAGAATCGTATGGCCCAGCCTACATGTTGTGGATATAAACAGAAATATTAAACGAAATAACATTTAAAGCAGTGGGCTGGAGCAAAACAAAACAAGTCAAGGAGAATAAATAATATTAACTTCACATATGATTCATGATACCCCAACAAAATGTAAGCAGCAAATAGAGGGCAGGAAAGGGTTGTCCACATGGAAAACGAGAAACATTAATTTCAAATGAAAATAGTCCAACAGAGCTATCTGTAGGGCACTTTAAAAGTATGCCTTACTCCTAGTAGGTAATACTTGTGAGTTTATTTATACAGGTGGATATAAAATGTTTTGCAATTTGTGACATATGTTGGGGGTTAATTTCTAAAATTGACAATGGACCTATCCTCTCACTTGGGTAACACAACATTGACTCCCGTCCACCCACCCCAAAAACTCACCTGTGAAGAATAAGGGTGTTTTATCACATACGGGAAACAGTAACCCCAGGGAAGGAGGATTCAAACTACTAAGACAAAACCTTATCTGTCAACATGACGACACCAGTACAGAAATGTCAAAATTCCCACTGCCAACCTTATTACGAAGTACAGCCAAGGAGATATAATCTAATGCTAGGATAGAAGTTTGAGAGTTTATCAATTTAAACACTAAATTCCTACTTGTTTACCACTCCTTATTCCCCGAAGGATAATCTCACTGGCTAGGATTGTCACAAATCCCAAAAGAAATTCGAACCCCGGCGGAGGCATAAGGTGGTTTAGATTGGAGTTATAAAGTTGGTATGGGTGTATTGTAGTTATAACTTATAAGGTGGTTTAGGAGTAGGATAGTGTAGATTTGCCGTTTCAAAAAAAATCTATATTTGCATGCAGCCGCTTAATCTATGACTTCAGCTGCATGCTCTTGCTACAACTTAGTAAGACCAAACATATGTATGTCAAGAAGATGATAACACATTATAGGAGATGTATTATACCCAGCAGACTAGCTAATAAGCCAAGGCACATCAGTAAGTGAATCAACTAAGTTGCTTACATGGACAAGACTCCTCGACTGCATTCTTGAACTTCCAGCAGCATGTCTGCTGAGATGAGCTTTCCCATCTTTCCATGCAGATATAGTATGTGTCTCAAGTTCTTCCTCTGTCAAATTTGATCCATGATTCCCAAGCTGGAATTCAACAATTGAATGGACTGTCTTACATTCTTTACCAATACTCAAAGAAAAATGCAAGATGAAACTTAAGGCAACAACAAAGATAGTCTGTATCAATTCTACGTATCTCATTCCCAGCAAACCCATAAACTATTAATTTTATTTAAGATACGAGTTGTACAACAACAGATCAATACATGTTGCATATTCTGAGATTATATAGCAGATTATTTACTTACTTCCAACTCAAAAGTGTGGGAAATATAACTCGAGAAACTATTCACATCTAGGAATAAGAAACTCATAATAGTGTCCTTATGCAGAACAAACTCAGAAAGGATACCATTCGGCTTACCTCTCTAAGTATCAAAATGAAATCGGATGCACTCAGAACTCCAACAAACTGACTCTTGCAGAAGTCCCACAAAGGAGCAACAGTGACTCCCTGAAAATAACTTTGTTAAGTAAGACCACGTCTTAGTGGTAAACCAGAAGAGTGGAATAGCAGAAAATGATTTAAAATGCACTTTGACGAGAATATAGGGAAGGAGGTAGTGAAAAGGTCCCAGAACACGAGTTTGAGTGTTGTTGTTTGGCTATATTTCAAAGTGTGACATTTCTGAGACCTCATAATTTCCCACATGGGACAGAAGCAGACCTAAAACCGAAACCACGAAAGTTATTACTGCTCACAAAGGTGGTAACTACCATGATGATAGTAACAGTGATTGCACATCTTGGTAAGCTACCAAGATGTTCCCTGGCAGTAACTAATACATGCCAATTTATTTAATTTCTTTGTTGCAGATTTGGGGAGGGGAGGGGCTGTTACTTAATTCTATCCTCAATGCCGGAGCACACACCATACTTTTTTTCCCTTTCAAATCGTTTTAGAATCCTTGTGTTGTAATGCAGACAAAAGCACTTCAGCAATGCGCATACACACGTTTACAGAATAAGTGTTTCATATGGAAACACTTATTCTGTTATGCGTGTGTTTCTGGTCTGCAAGACAGCAAGAGTCTTGCAAGAAACACATCATTGGGTTGCGGGATAAAGTACAACTAGGAAAGGCACATTTACCTGTTCATAAAGTAGGTGAAATGCTTGTTTCACAGGTAAATTGATATCAAGGGCATTTACCTGTCACATGAATATTAGCTTCAGAATTACTACAGACCCAAATAATTACTCCAGTAGAACAACCAGGATAAAACACAAACCTTGCCCGACTCAGGAAGCAATTCATACGCAGTGTGTGCAGACAAAAATGCAGAGACACGGCTGAGAGATAGCACCAATTCAGCTTGTGATATACTTGGTGCAGTCTCCTGCAGTAACATAAGAATGTATATATCATTCAATCAGCAAAGATAGTGATGTTTGGTTTTAATGTACTCCTATACTTAGCTTCCACGAAAAATAATCTATGTGATCATAGCAATTCAGAAACTAGAAGGGTCGTATTACAATCTTATCAGCGTTATTTAAGTAGCAAATGTATAACTAGAAAGAAACAGGACCAAATGGCATAGGCAAGAAATAAAATAAACTACATGCTACTGACATTTGTCAAAGAAAAAAATATAGCAGGAATAAGGAAGGAACTACGATAATATTGGCTCAATAACAGAGTTAAGCATAGATAAAGAATCAAACCAGGATAAAGGGAACATTATCCACTTCCATATCCAATCTACCAGCTGGCTCTATAGTGAAAACTGTAGGGACCACATTCGTTTCCTTGGCTAGGAGTATAGTGTTCACCATACCATAGCTTCCGCTCACAAATGGTAGATGGTCATCATGTCGCCATTCTCCATCAACGAAAAATTTATACTGTACATTAAAGATGCCACAAAGAACACAAAAAAGTAAATATATTATAACACATCAAAGTTGATGCTATCAAAAGTACGAATATAAAACTGAAAGCAAAACAGAAAGCGAATCTCTGAAATTTGTAAAGTAAAGGGCAATAGAGAAAAATCCTCATCCACTAAAATGAACTTCCAGAAATTCATTTGCTCGCTCTTGAAACAAATTAGGCAACCCTTTTTGTATAGTATTCAATCTTGTGGAAAAATTGAAACCCTAAATGAAGATGGAATGGTAGTGACAAAGATGCCTAGACATTTTCTTAATTTAAAAAAAAAAGCCCATACATCACTGTAAGAAATGGTAATGCTAAAAGAAAATTAAAGTAGTGTGATAATCATCGTACAAAACTAGGAGTAGCCCCTATACGTTGGAAAATGAACCTATCTAGTAAGTCAAAAACTTAGTCGAAACGAAAAATGTGAATTAAAAATCTGTGAGTTGAACGTGTGCAATACCACACGTGATTTACAGTTTTTTTATTCATGTAGCCATCCAAACTATCGGATGAAGAGGCTTAGATATTGTAGCATTTGTGCATTCTCAAGCTAACAACAAAATTTCCTGCTTCTAATGATTCTTACTCCAACAAAAGAATTACTAATATGCATCTATGTTTGTACCAGTGTCGTGCAATAAATGCTTAGGCATCAAACATCTATACACAGTAAATTGAGTCGCATAATGACAAGCAGATAACATAAAACATTTCAGGTGTATTTACAGAATGGGGAAACACTTCAGCCGGGACAAGCAGATAACATAAAACAGTAAGGCAACCCCAATTAGAAATTCCCCAATTCTGATGATTCTTACTCTGACAAGAATAACTAATATGCATCTGTGTTTGTTTCAGTGTTGTGCAATAATCGTTTATGCATCAAAACATCAGCAGTGAGTAAAATTGACTTGCATAACGACAAGCAGATAACATAAAACACCACATGTATACTAACAGAATGCGGGAAACATGGCAATAAGGACAAGTTCTGAAATGATGATACCCTGGCGTCGAGTTATAAATAACTTGAAAAGGAGTCGGGGCAACCCTCAAGTTATAAATGTCCTGCTTCTAATGAATCTTACTCCGACAAAAGAATAACTAATATTCATCTATGTTTGTTTCAGTGTTGTGCAATAATTACTTATGCATCAAAACATCCGTACAGAGTAAAATTGACTCGCAAAACGACAAGCAGATATCATAAATCACTACGGGTATAGTAACAGAATGCGGGAAACACGGCAGTCAAGACAAGTTCTGCCCTGGTGATACACTGACCTCAAGTTATAAATAACATGAAAAGCAGTTAGGGAATCCGCAAGTGTATAAATCTCCTGCTTTAAATGATTCTTACTCCAATAAAAGAATAACTAATATGCATCTATGTTTGTACCAGTGTCGTGCAATTATTGTTCATGCATCAAAACATCCGTGCAGGGTAAAATTGACTCGCATAACGACAAGCAGATCACATAAAACACCACAGGTATAGCAACGGAATGCGGGAAACACGGCAGCTTGGACAAGTTCTGACCTGATGATACCCTGGCGTCAAGTTACAAACAACTTGAAAAACACTAGGGCAACCCTCGACAGGCGACAAAGCTATGTGGTCCTGCCAACTGCAACATCCAAAGCCAGTCTTAGAACTCAAATACATGATATGGTCAAACCCTAATCAAACATAAAAAAATAACCTAACAAGCACAAACCAGTCTTTTACCTAGTAAAAGAGCCACTGAGCAACACCCTTCTTCCTCCATGTGGCCACACAAACCTCATCGGAATCAACTCCTCAGTGCCATTCGCACCAGAACCCGAAGCGCCAAACATTTGTCCCACCCTACAATTCAACTCACAAATTCACTACCTTCTTTTCATTCTCCAATCACAAAAACACCTAAGCTATCCTGAACTCAACTAATAAACCAAACTGAACCTAAATCCAACTTATTCTGCATGCATTGACAACTCCACAGCAAGCAAGTGCAACTTCTAGGTATCCTCCACAAATGCAGTACATCAAAGTAACACAAACACAACCACACACACAAACACAATAACACAAAATTCACAGAGCTAACAATCAGCTATGATCAACAGAAAACCTAATTCGAGCCAAAATTTGAAGCTACTATTCCATAGCAGCATTCATCAGGTGAAACAAAACTGGAGAAATTACCAAATTGTGCACCGATCTGAAGTGAAATTGAACTCTAAGTGAACCAGAACAGGAATGGAGATGAATGAGAATGGGAGAGGGGATTTATAGGGGGGAAATTTTCATCGTTGTCATCAAAATAGGCGGAAAAATAAATGAAAAACAAAATAAGGCGAGGCTTTAAACATGTGAGAACAAGAGCAGCACCAGCAAATTTGTAAGGTGAATCAAAACTACCACACAGATTACGTGCGTCTGTGTGTTTTTATGTGATGAAATGAATTGGGGCTAATCTGTAATTGCGGTTAATGACCACTTTGCCCCTGCTTTTTCATCAAAGCTCAACAAACTGAACTTTTGGAGTGACTTTTGTTTTTGTCCTTTTTCACCAAACACCAACGATCTCCAGTTTTCGTTTTTTGTTTACTTCTGGAAATTCATCTACGTTCAAATTTCTAATTCTTTCTTTTGCCTCCAGATTCACCAAATGAATTTTGTTTTCCGAATTTACGATATGAAAGATGAAGTTTCGAACGATGGAAGTTTCGAGTAAATTTTTATGTTGTTATACGAGAAAAGAAAAATATTAATTTGAATATATTCGTCTTTCCATAAAAGTTACGGGATTAAAAAAATCGGGATAGATTTTTTTTTTCTAAACTGTGGAGACAACCTCCTTATATTAATAGAAATGCATGCTTGCAACCATAAGGTATCGCTACTTTGTTTGCTACTGATTATGCCATACAGTTGCCACTGAAATAAAAACTGCAAAAACACGCGGTAAAAAAATCGGGATAGATAACGGTCTGATTCGGAAGAAGTCACATTCTTTTTTGCCTCCAAATGTTGCTCGATTCACCTCATGATTTTTCTTTTCCAAACTTATAATTCGAAGGATGAAGGTTTTGGACTATGGAAGTTTCGAGCGAATTTTTATATTCTTTTACGTGAAAGGAAAACATTATTGCGAATATATTTGAATATTAAGACTATACTCGTGTTTTTGTATAAGTTACGACATCTGTCGAAATCACGGTAAATATATTTGGGTTGGGCAAGAATGATGATACACATGCATTGACTTTCGTTGGTATATATATAATTTATAATCTTTTTACATGAAAGAAAAGGCATTATTATGTAGAACTAATTCTTTAACCTTTTCGCGTTTTGACAATTTTCACTAAAACCTTTTTTTGTTCTGTCTCACACTATAACCTATTTTCGATTTTCAAGTTACACCATTTTTTGACAGCCGTTAAATTTTCTCCGTTAAGGCGCGTGACGTTGGGGCTACACGCGCTAAAACGTGTTTTCTTGGAGAATCAACCATGGCGTAATATGAGACAGACTGAAAAGGTTGTAGTGCAAAATAGAACTTGTTGAAAAGGTTATGGTAGCGTGCATGGAATGACTAATAGGTACAAGTGGAATTTATGCAAAACATAGCAAACAGAAATCCAAACCATAGCAAACATAGCAAACAGAAATCAAAACAGAGCTTCTTCTTCTTCTTCTTCTTCTTCTTCTTCTTCTTCTTCTTCTTCTTCTTCTTCTTCTTCTTCGTCAAATCCACCAAACCAGAAGAATCAGAGAAACCCCATTATCAGAAGCAAAACTGAAACCGTATCATTCACCTCATGCCAAGGCTAAAACTCCCAAAACCTACCCAAGACCTCCAAGAGAACTCCATGGCTAAAACTCCCAAAAACTCCAAGAGAACTCCTCCTTCCCCACTCTGACCCCTCATTCTTCTCCCATTTACTCGCAATTTCCCCATTCCCGAACCCAAAGAGAACCTCAAGAACTCGATTATCAGAAGGCGTCGAGCTGGATTTCGAAGTAGAGGAGGAAGCTCTTGGTTGTGGTGGTTTTCGGGTGGATTGAATCAGCAGAGGAATCAGATTGTTGATGCCGTAGTTATGGCAAGGATTCGTGAAGCTGCATTGGTTG
>JAYMSL010005250.1:0-10293 GCA_036897195.1 Plantago coronopus
GTTTTTTCTTACATACAAGATAAAATTCCATAATACACCCGACACACGTTTAAAACATTCAGTATCAAGCTAAATTTGCTCCCAGTACAACTTCTATAGTATAAGACAAATTAAATTTGCCCCCAATACACCCGCCTCTTCTGAGAATTTTATAGTATTTACTCCGTCTCCTTCCCGGCTTCCCATTTTGACATAAGTGTAGAAAGAAAGTACACATAACACAATACATGTGGAATGCACAAGCTGATTATATGCAACACAGCAGCAACAGAGGTTAGTGGGAGCTTGTGCACTTCTTCTTTCACTAGGAGTCTAGGACCATTCTTTCCTTTTATGGTCAGTCCATTTATGGATATATGGATTTTAATGCCAAATTATAATTAATATTTACACTTTTTTTGTAAAAACCGGATACTATATTACATTATGCACTTGAGCATGCAATACACTCGACTGTTACATATATATACGCACGCCTTGTCTAATAATCTAATACTAGATATGCAACATGTCATGCATAGCATGCTTAAATGTATAACGTAATATAACATGTGTCTAACTACAATACTACATAAGCAATATATCACTAAAGCATAAGTGAAAGAGCTCTCCGTCGTAGTTTCTTTAGTTATTTCATACGTTATTCGTCCAAGGGAGTAGTGTCTAAACATTTTTTAATATACATGAAGTACAACATAACACATAGGAGTATAAGAAATACCATCAACTCCCATAGTTTAAAGTCTTAGGAAGCAAACAGATACACTTAAAACAATCAACTCTTGTAATGGATGGAGATAATGGCCCAGCCACTTTTCAAAGAGGTCGCTTTTGAGCATGTTACTGTTCTAAATCTACCCCACTTGGTACTTATCTGTGTTCTAAAAAAGCCAGATTAATAATGCATTAACAAAGGCTGAAAGCAACCAAAACTCAGCTTATAAATTCATCAGCACACTCCATCTAAAAATATCTACTACTACTCTTACTACTACTACTACACATTTTTCATAGAATTTAACACACAGACTGCAAAATGTCTTCTCTAGGAGCTAGCTGTGCGTATGTGTACATTCAGCAGAAACGACAGGAAGAGAAACTGAAGCAGCAAGCAGAAGAAAGGAAGGCAAGAATTGAGGATGCGGGTTCATCAAAGAAAGCAGTCAATGTTGATGACAGTAAGCGGAGGAGAAACAAGAAAGTTTACCCGGGTAGCTTCACGCTGTTTAGCATGAAGGATTAGCAATTACTTTCAGCTGTAACTAAGTTAGTCTCCCCTGTTTCTTGATCGAAGCGATCAATCATTGCTTCTGTAAGATATGTTGTTTCTGAACAGCAGTTAGTAATATATTTTCAAGTACTTCATGCTGAATCTATTTCCTGTGCTCCATATAAAACGTATCTAGATGCACAAAGCTTACACTTGCGCAAATAATTACCTCGCATTCTGCCAGGGAACAGTTCCACAAACAGCCTATAATACAAAGAATTCACCAGACTTACGATATTTTTCCCTCGTATAGAGGCCGGGATGGACACATTCTAAGCTCATCTAACATGTCAAAACAGGTATACTAACAATCTGCAAATTAATCTCTGATCTCTGCTTGGGCTCAGTACCAACAAGCAAAAGTTCTGAGCTGTCCTCATACTCTCGTTAACAAGAGAAAAGAGAGAAAGGAAAGAAGAGAAGGAAAAAGAAAGAGAAAAGAGAGAAAAATCTTTGAACCATCATTAACTAAAACCATTATTAATAGTCCCTCAAGACAACATAAAAGGGACATAAAATGTTTTGTAGGCTTACAGTAACCCGACTACATCAAGAGGCAAAGAAACATATTTTGAGACATTTCAATTTGTGCAAAGAAGCAAACGGCTTAGTGGGTGATCATGTAGTTGCAACATCAGAAACTATCAACAAGTGTGTTAAGGAGCAATAATATGTGAAGACTTGTTGATATCTTGTAGTTGTATCAACACTACCACAATGGAATACCTTGTTTTGGCCAGGTCTGATTTTAAGATTTCAGCCTCCGAAAGATGGAATATCAGCCTTGGATAAAGAATCTGGATCTTTGATCCTTTCAAGTTCCAAGCATGATTAACATAGTTGGTCCTACTAATGTGTGCGTAGCTTCATCTATCTCTCTTAGTCTAAAAGGTTAGTCATCCAGGATACTGCAAGTTCTGGGACTCAATCAGTATTGCTACATTGCGAAACAAAATAAGTTTGCTACATTGCAAAAGAAAATACGTGTATATGATCCAGATACTTATTGCTCGAGCATTTAAAACAATTCAAGCCAAGAAAATGATTGTATAAATATTGTAGTATAAAATCTGCAGTAAATTCTCAGTGAACACTATTTGAGGTAAAATCTAGTTTGAGTAAGGCTACAAAATTCTCAGCTCTTCCGAGCCTTTATCTTACAGTCGCATCACTACAGCACATGAATTAAGACATTCATATCTAAACTAACTAAAACAGAATTTGTAACCTTGAAATCAACAAAGAAAATGCTTCGCGTACCCAGCTATCAATGCACGTACCTGTATGATTGATTACTCATCGAAAAAACAAATCTTGAATCTCTAAATGCTATTTGTGAAATCAGAACAGCTGTAAGCTCGTCACTGTGACTGGTATGGATAATACACCATCCCAGGTGCCTGAGAAGGTGCAAGAGGACGAAAACCGGGCGGTGCAAGTGTTTGTTGTTGATTTACTGTATATTGTTGTTGCTGCGTCATCTGAGTCGATTGCTGGGCCATAGGTAACATTGGGCTTACCATATAAGGCGGGGGGCCGTGTGGAAAAGTAGGCATACTAGTATAATCGTATTGCTGCATATATTGAAGGGGAGGATTCGGGATTGAATGATAAATGGCTTGTGAGTTGGGAATTTGTCCTTGCATTGGAGTTTGAGGGACAACAGTAGTTTGATGATAAGGGTTATTTTGTGGAATATTATTTTGTTGTTGCATGAAAGAGCTAGCATCTGAACCTGGCAACCGGTTTTCGGAAGTTGACATAGAGGAAGTGGAAGGCGTCGAAGGTTTCATTAGTCCAACACCTTTGGCTTCTTGAGCTGCAAATGTTGAGAGCACGGCTGACATGATAAACTGTGAAGAACTTGAAGCTGTAAGCTTGTCTGCGACCTCAGCAGCGATAGATGCAGTTGACTTTTTGGTTGATGCATTAGAATCAACTGGTGTTGCTGATGGTTTGGTATCATACACATTATCTTCATCCAAAAGATTCTTTCGCACACTTGAAGATTCATCTGCCTGCGCTAATGCTACCTGGAAAGGTGCCAAGGCATTTTAGTCAATATATTGAGATAACTTATTTATGCTACTATCTTCACGAGGAAAGAAATAGAATGCATACAAGATAGAAAAGAAATTAATTTTCAAAGCCACAAACCTGTATCTGAGTCCGAAGATTCTCCAGTTCAGATTCCTGCAAATATCAAAATCAATCAGAGAAATATTCCTGCTGTCAACTTAAGATGGCGCAATTTTTTTATTTCTTTTTAAGAAAGAAAGAAATGAAAACTTAAGCAAGCAAGAACCACAAATCAACAACCTAGAAAAGAGAACCTAACTAGTAAACAATGAAAAAGTACCTGCTCATTAAGTGCATCCCGCAACTGAGACACAAGTGCAACTCTGTTTGCTTCAACAACTTTTAGTTTGTCAACGGACTGTTTTAATAGATTTTCTTGCTCCTCAAGTTCACTGGCTAGGGTCTTGCGTGATGGATCTTTTACTGCAGATATGCATCAACTTTAATGCAACTATATACTCCAAAGTAAATCACTTCTAATATGGATGCAACGAATAATCAGCTTACCTTTTGTTAAAGCCCGATTAACCTCCTTTTCCATCTTTTTCATGCGTTGAAGTGCGGATTTACATTTGTTTATGCTTGCTTCTTCATTGATTCGTTCGTTCAGAACCAAGTGGAATGCTGACACTATTTTCTCTTCCACACCACCAATGCTCAGTTTCTATATTGACATCAATAACACAACTACTTAGTACTTAGAAAACATGCCACATGAACTAACAGAACTCTACTGCGAAATTGATTATACTCACCGTCCTTATAGATCTTGAATCCCTTTTAGTTATTTTGACTGAACGAGAGCGCTTCTTCGTGAACTCCAACGGCGGAGGTAATTCTTCTCCGAGCATTACATCTTTAAGGCTCTGAGCATGGGAGCCAAAAACTTTCCTTTGTTCCCATATTTCAACCTATAAGAGGATTCTACTATTATGCAATTTCAAACAATCAATACCATTATACCAACTAGAATACATAATGCTACTCATATGTCTAAGATTTGTTACTATATATTCCCTCCGTCCCATTTAAAGTGTATAATTTTGCCATTTTGGGTGTCCCGTTACATATGTATCATTTCCATTTTTTTAAAGTTTTTATTATATCTAATAATCCACACAATCCTACCCCACATGTACTAGAATACCATTATACTTTCCATTAACTACTAAAATCCTACCCCACTTGTACTATATGTCAACATTATACATTTCATTAACTATCAGAACCTACCTCACATGTACTATACACAACTTTGTTTCTTAAAAATTGTGCAAAAACTCAAATGCTGCACCATAACTTGTTCTCCTTACAGGGGGGGAGAATGACATGGAAGCATTGCAATCCTACCATAGAAAACAAGGTAAAGTAACTCACCAATCTAGATACAGCTTTCTTCCCGCGTTCATCATCTGTCTTTACTACCTCCTTAAGTGCAGAAGGTAGAACCTTCCAAAACTCTGTCACAAACTCATTTCCATTACGCTTGCTGTTTTGCAGAATATCATTTGCCAGATAAAGAAGAGGTACTTTCAGAACCATCTCTGAACTGCGGAATTGTTTATCCCATGTTGCAATAACTTCCTCTGCTTTGTCACGGTGAAAAATGCACCAGTGTGATAGAGCTATACACAAAATCAAGGTCAAATCAAGTCTCAAAGTATGTATCCACGTTATGACGTATAGTTCACAATTCCACATGGCAAATTTCAGAAAACTCTTCACATTTCCTTTCATCCATCAAACCATCATACAGTAATTTCATATGTATTTTCAAGTACTGAGCAGAAATAAAAAGAAATTGCATGACAATATGACATAGTTCAAATTTCCACGGATTCGGAAAGTAAGGAGTGAAATGCAAAGTGACTTCATGAGTTCATTCCACGAGAAAGAAAAGCTAACTCAGACATAAATAACTGAATGTAGAGCTTAAAAATTAACGAGGTTCCTAGTAAGAAATAGATGCTGTAAGTACGTAAGGCTAACGTATATTGGAGGCTTGGAGCTAAGTCAAGTGTTGAGAGATGCCACATTCTTTGCTCATAATAGTTGTAGAAACAAATTTAATCCAGTGATGAACAACAAGACATGGAAATGGAGACTACTAACACATCCAACTCAACTGCTACGAAGAAGTACGAGTAATCTTTTGAGACGGGGTGGAGAGATCCAACTCAAATTTTGCATCATAACAGACAAGTATTCTGCATCTTTTTTTCTATTGACAAGAGCAAACTCTATGCATAGCACTACAAGAATCAATTATTCATCACATAGACAACATAACAAATAACCATAACCAGCATAAACAGAAAAAAAAGGATACTTTCGATACACTGCTGCGTGCTATTGAGCTTCGATAGCTTATCTTCGAGTATCCTTTCCTCGAATGCACTATTCAT
This sequence comes from Plantago coronopus, assembly GCA_036897195.1. NCBI lineage: Eukaryota > Viridiplantae > Streptophyta > Magnoliopsida > Lamiales > Plantaginaceae > Plantago > Plantago coronopus. The sequence continues at coordinate 5,755 of JAYMSL010005250.1, forward strand.
CTCACCCCACTTTTTAACTTAGATAACCAATATACTAGCCGGACACAAACAACACACCAATTGACAGACAACAAAGCCGCCCAATTCTATACAATCAAAAGGGGCTAAATCTGCACACCAATCACCAAATGCAGCTAAAAGAAAACAACCCCTATAACCAAAAGGCTGCTAACTTGCCCTCTGACAAAAATTGGACAAGAAAGACCGGTGAAACTGAAGAAAAAACGGATTGAATCAAGAAAAAGAGGTGCGAATCAAGAAGTTGGGCAAAAACCCTAACAGAAATTGGTGAATAGGAAATTTGAAGGAGAGGTAAAGAGAGGGAAAGAGAAGTAAATTGCAGAAACAGCAATGGAAGATTGGGAAAACGAGAAATTGGAGCTGGGTTGTGAACCAGTGTGTGTGATTGTGCGTGAAAAATTGGATTTTGATTTTACAATAGAGACGAGTCTTCTTCTATTGAGCTTCGTTACGATTTACGAACCTATTTAATACTAGAAATTCCGTCAAAGTTCGAAAAAGAGTCAATTTTAATAAATTTATATTGGAATAGAGTTTAGTATAATTTGTAACATTCTTAATCTTATTTGATTCTTATACTACTAGATTTAGAAAATTGTTTAAAAGTTCATTTGACTAGATAGATACATTGTGGAAAGTAGTGAATGATGTATTCAAGTGGCATAAAAGATTTTTGTAATTTAGAATTAATATAGACAGATTTAATATTGACTAGTATACTTATATGTATATAAAAAGTTTTGAATGAAAAATAAACGCTTCTTAAAAAAAATGAGTATCAAATATATGGGTCAAAAGACGGAATTTTTGAATCAGTTTAACATCATTGTTTGTGGAAGTATAACTGAATTTTTAATGATTTATTTTACCTTTTAAAATAAAAAACGATTTTTCCCATAACTTTATATACCTTTTAAAATAAAAGACGATTTTTCCTAAAACCACATCCAATAGGAGTTATAGTCGACAACATATAAGTATGAAAATACCCTAAGAAAGACCGTATTTCCCATAACTTTATATTTTTGGTTTGCTCTTGGAAGATTCAAACATGTATCTATGTATTTTATAATAATTTTTCAGGATTTTATTTTCAATAGTCATCCCTCTAAATAAAACTACTATTAATTCGGGTTTGAGTTTGACATCGGTCCTTAAGAAACAATGAAAAAATATATATATCTCATGTTGAGAACTTGAGATTATTATTAATCTTGTTGAGTACTTCGGGGTTGACATAGGTCGTTAAGGAACACTGAAAATGACAAAATAGTGTTAACCATTCGAACACCAAGGCCCAAGCCGTGTACTTCAATAGTTCGATCTCATGTTGCGTTTACTATTACTCGCATTGGCCGCTTCTAATACACATTTTTCGACAGAATTACAATAAACTTGGTAGACATACAGGTGAAGTAAATAAAACGCAATTTCACCTACTGGAAAACAGAAATACCAATAGCAAAATATATAAGGTAAAATTGCTCTCCAGCAAATCCAAGAAGATAACATCCTCGCAAAAATTTATGATAAAAACAAACACGTCCGCAATATTATGTCAGTCTCTAATGCATCGAATATAAGATCAAATGTTGGGCTGTCAGGTTTGGAGGTCTACTGATCAAGTAGTAAAATGTAAGATTTCATAAGGGGGAAACACAGGCCTAAAGCTCAGAGAGTCCTAAAGTTTGGGCATGTCCTAACTTCAAGAAATAATAAATCCCCCAGTTCAACCAGCACAAGCAGAGCCTCCCTTTGCCCACAACTCCCTACCGAAGATACCTGCAGACCTGCAAAGACGCAAGTACAATACACTTCTTACCTTTACCTTTCTAACTAACCAATCCACCAGAAAACTGATGAAAAGACTGTCCGCAGTACACAGGCCAGTAATGCCTACTGGACAACGTTTCGCTTGGGCTTGAGCTTTGCAGCTACTTGCTCGTCAGTCAATGGCAGGTAGTAGATGCGGGGGATAGATTTGGTTTTACGGAAGAGATCATCCAAAGTAACGATCGGGGGCTCAACCTTCTCGGGAACTGCAGGAGGTGGGGGTAAGTTTAGCCGCTCCCTAACTGGGAGTGGTTGTTCCCTGGATGAAGGATCCCTTGGGGGATTCAAACGCTCCCTAATAGATGGTGGATTGGCCAAGGCAGGTGGTTGTGGGAGAGAAGGTGGCGGAAGTTGCTGCCGCAGAACTTGGTCGCGAGCAGTAGGAGTTGCGCTGCTTGAAGGAGTTACAGGAGTTGCTGGAGATGCAAGAGGTGCCTCTACATGCTCTTTAACTTCTTGAGGGTCCACAAATTCTGCCAACAGTGCACGTCCCCCATTAGGAGGCCACTGGAGATTGTAGACAGCATTACGGGTCTCCACAGCCTCTTCAACAGATGAATACTGCAAATTCCAAATTACTAAAATTATTAAGACTTTTATAGTTCTAAAATCTATCTGGCACAAGAAATGTTTTACATGCATATTAACACCCTTTATGTTAGTAGTAAAACAATAATCCCCGGGCTCGGAAGTTTCAAATTTTAATCAACGGTTTGCAAGTAGTAGTACCCATTGGAGATGATCTTTATTATTGACTTGCAGACCAAACTATGAGATGGTCTATGCACATAGAGAGAGGACAAATGGCAGTGACATAAGCAGCAAGCCACACTTACAGAGACATAGCAGTGGGTTTTGATGTTATCCATCCAGAAGCTGGTAACAGTGCCTGTTTTTCCCAGAAGTTCTTGTACAGCTTTTAAAGTGAAAGGACGCAGAAACCGATCAATTCTGAGAGAAGTACTTGGGGGCTTAGATGAAGGTGGAACTGCCATTACCCAACATGAAAGAATTCAGAAGACGGTTGATATATGAACCAACAATACTATGGGAAAAGAAATCCTGAAACTTACCAACACGCTCCTTGGGTGTTTCTTCACTAACTGTGGAATCAGATCTGGAGAAGCGCTTGAAGGAAGGCTGAGATGAATACTCAATCTTTGCAGGTGTCACAACATTCCCACCTAGGGTCTCAGAACCCTTCTGGCTTTCTGAATTCCACCTGCGAGTCTTCTTTGCAGTTTCATTGTTCCCAGCTGCTTCTTTATCTGCAAATATTGTTTAAGATCATAAGCCAACGAGGTTGCAAGAAAGTACATGCTAGCAATACCAGCATAGAATGTAGTGTTAGCTTGGATACAAAAGTCAACACAACTTTTTAAGAATCTAGAATACATAGATAATGCTGCTGGTTGGCTTATAGTAGTGACAATTTGGCACTTAGGGACCGAGACTGTGTCTTTACACAATGCAATAATTATTACCCACAGCATCCACATTCAAAAGATAATCTAAAATTGTGCTATAAGTGAGGACACATGAAGCTATATAACATATTCATATTGTTACTAAACATTTATGATATTTTGCTTCTATATTATAATATGCTTCCATATTATGATAAGTAAAATATTGCAGGTGTAGAACACTCACCAGACTTCCTTTTAAGAGATGGTGGAGCAGCCACAGTCTCATTCTTTGCTTTAACAACTTCAGTCTCGAGAGGCTTAGCACCACCAACCACATCAACAATGCTCTCTTCCTTCAGAACAGACATTTCAGTTTTTCCCACAATGTCAGTAATTCCAGAGGAAGTAGATTTAAAATCAGTTTGTTTCGTATCCACTATATCCTCCTCCATGGAATCATCCCCAGAACTCCTATCCAGACTTAGCTTCTCCGGAGGATCTAAGTCTCCTGTATCAACGTTATTAGGACTATTTTCATATTCCGGGTTATTGGCACCTATTTCTTCTGTAGATATTTTTAAGTCAAGCGGCTTTTCAACATCTTTTTTGTCAAGTGGTTCATCCACATCCATTGGATGTGATTCACCACCATCAGAGGCAATATTCCTTGGCGGCAGCTGCACCGCCTCATGCTTACTAGCCAGTTCTAATTTGACATTGTCAGTAATAACATCAACCTTTAATTCATTATTCTCAATAATGGAGACAGATTCAGTAGAAACAGAATCAGATACTAGTTGAGACCCTAAATCAGGGTCAACCTTAGATACCTGATACTTCAATGGCAGGATGGATTGATCTGACTGGATAGACCTGGAGTCATCATTTTCGGGCTGGATTGTTGAATTGGCAGCTTCATTCTTTGATACATCATTCTTGATCTGCTCAATTGGCTCTGCTATCGCATTGCTTCCATCAGTTGGCACGACTTTTTCATCGATGGACTCGATTCTCACACTTGTGACCACAGTAGTTTCTTCCAAACCATCATTTTTGGCAAGCTGATCATGTTTCAGTTCAGTGGTTTTGGTTTCCTCAATTTGTTCGACTTCCACGACTGTACATTTCTTCAACATTTGTCCTTGATCACTAATATTCTCAGTCTTCTTTTCTACTTCAGTTGAATCCATTTGTGCTTCCGTTCCTTGATCAATAATCGCATTCTCAGTCTTCTCATCTACTTCTTCAGCTGACTTCACTTGAGTTTCCTTAACAT
>JAYMSL010005251.1:0-10292 GCA_036897195.1 Plantago coronopus
CAGGACAATGATGAACGAACTTAACAAGTGCAAGCTCTCTTTTGTGTTCAGGGAATCAAATGGTGTTGCGGATTATCTTGCTAAAGCTGGTGCTCAGAATAGCTTAGCAGTTTCCACCTTCTCATGTAATAATATTAGTAGTAGTAATGCTGATCAAGTCACAAACTCTCTTAGGTTGCAAGTTTGGGATCTTTGTCCTAGTTGGTTAGAAGCTTTTGTGCAACAGGATAAGATAGCTAAGTACAGTCGAGTTGTGAACTCGGTAGACTCTAATGTTTTGTGTTTCCTGGTTCCAGGAACTTTTGTTGTAAGTTCGGCTAATGGTTAAGTAATAAGACGTAGTTTCTGTTAAAAAAAAACCTTGTTAGAAAATGAATCGGAGACGGATGAAAGAGGCTGAGGAGAGTCTGAATTCTGAAACTGAGCACGACAAATTACACAACAATGGAAACAGTAAATAAAAGGAACATGTGTAAGATGGACTAAGCGCACTCTTTACAGGACTCCTAAAAGTATCCCTAAACTCAAATTTGAGGAGGAAATAGGGAAACGTGTTGAAAACAATACAACTTCAGGACTCCTAAATATCTGGGTCCACAATAATTGAACTCCTATACTTAGGGAGTTCCTAAATTAATTCTCAAATTTATACCTCCCTATCTTCTCCCTATATGCATATTGAGTGTGATATTAGTGGACCATACTACCATCTTTTAGTATTTCGCATTGCAAATAGGAAACCTGAAGTTGATGCTAAAAATATAAACTCCTTAAATCTCACTAAAACTAGTATAGGATTTGATTTTAGATAAAAATTTAGGGAATTATTTGAGACTCCTGTAAAGAATGCTCTTAGATTCCTATTGGACATCTGTTGTTTTATATTGTGTATGACTGTATCCTCTTATATATTTTACCAGTTGGTAGCTTACTGTATGATAAAAGCCAGACACATCCATAGCAGAAAGCTCCAAAAAACTTCCAACTTCTCTGCTAAAACAATGAGGCCAGCTCAGGCTGTTCCTTCTAATCCAAATTACCTTGTCAAGGGTGCAGTTTCTTGCATTAGTTCCACAGACAAATGAGGGATCTTGCAGGTTTAGCTTCTCTGTTACTGCTCGTACCGCTAACGTTCTGTTTTGCGCAGTCGTTTAAGTGCAGCTCCAGCGGCAAAACCTGTGATGCAGTCGTGGATTTCATCCCGCACAACGCTACCACGTTCTTGGATGTCAAGAACCTCTTTGATGTTTCCAGTTTATTTGCCCTTCGTGGAGCCAACAATCTCCCGCTCTCCTACCAGCGTAATTCCACCGTGGCAGCCAACGAGAAGATCAGGATCCCTTTCCGCTGTGCCTGCAGCAACGGGAAAGGATTGTCTGATGGGCAGCCGATGTACAAGGTTGCTGCGAATGACAGTCTTTATGGGATTGCAGCAGAGGTGTTTGCTGGCCTGGTGACATACCAGCAGATCCAGGAGGCTAATAACATATCTGATCCGGGCGGGATTAAGTTGGGGCAGATGTTGTGGATCCCACTTCCGTGCAGCTGCGATGAGGTAGAAGGGCAAGATGTCGTGCATTATGGACATGTCGTAGAGTCTGGGAGTACGTTGGGCGGCATTGCTCAGCAGTATAATGTTTCTCAGACTACTCTGCAGGCGTTCAACAATTTGCCTAATGCCACGGACCTAAAAGCCGGAGCTGTTCTTGATGTTCCTTTACGAGGTATTTCAACATTAGATCATGTTTCCGTTTCTAATACTACTTCTCTATGTATCGAATCATCTAAATTTCTACAGTCTAGGTCTATTAGATCTTGCTACTCTCTTTTAGAATGCAGTTCGATTTTAGTATGTGGATGAGAGTTGCTGATATTGTCTTGTTTGGATGGAGCAGTTTGTTCATCAATGGTAAGCAACACCTCACTCGACTTTCCTTTGCTTCTTCCAAGCGATACATACACGCGCACAGCAACCGACTGCATAATATGCAATTGCAGTGCGTCGAATAACTGGGTGTAAGCAAGCAATCAAGTTTCTCACCTCTCAGCAAACTAGTACTTCACTAATGTTTTAGAACTTTTTTTCCTCCTTTTCCTTGGCAATTTGAGCTTTGATATCCTATCCAGGCTGCAATGCAAACCGTCATCTGCAAATACATCATGTTCACCCATCCGATGCGTGGGAGCAGATGACAACCTTTACATTGGAGACACAGCTTCATCAGGTTGTAATCATACAACCTGTGCCTATGCTGGTTACACTCAAAACCGCATTCTCACAGCCATAGCTCGGGACTCAACTTGCACTGGTGCGTATGTGCACTATGCTTTCGCTTATAGTGCCTTATACAGTATTTTCTTAGTGCAGATACGTTCCAGCTGCTAACGACTGATGAATAATCTTTGGCGTGTTGGGTGCAGGTCCGTCTGGTGAATCGACTGATGGCAGCTCGAGTGCACCAGAGTCGAAGTTCCTCCTGGTTTCTGTCTATGAAGTGGTGTTTTGCCTTGTGGTTTTCTGGTGCACATGAATTGATTCTGTTCAAGTACATGAATAAGTACATCACAAAGGCCTGTCAATTTGGTTCAGATCCGGATCGGATCCAATCCAGTCCCAAAGAAAAAATCACTTGATCCAAATGTCACACTGAACCAAATTTGGTAGTGTTTTTTTTTTGGAAACAATTTGGTAGTGTTTAACTGCTTGCCATCTTACATAATTCATGATGTTGAACGTGTATATGGCTTATGTAGTTAGTTCCAAAAGAGTCTTTATCATAGACCCTCCCGTGCGAGGTATACGCTTCGTGCCATGTTGAGGATATAGTATGCAGTTTACATCGTATGAAATTTAAGTGTCATAACATATAACATATAATGTATTACATCGTATTGATTTTAGCTCCATCACACACTATAATGGTTTAATAAACGAATCAATTCCATACCCATTCTACTACCAAACCGAAAATTGTCACATCCATCTACTTTTTATCTAATAGAAGAACCCGAGAAATAGATTTTTGTCTTAATGATTATTTTCCTCAAAAAATTCCATACACATTCTACTACAAAACCGAAAATTGACACATCCATCTACTTTATCTAATAGAGGAGATATAAATGTTTATCTCATAGACTATTTACCACAAAGACGAAAATTGATACATTTTAGACGGTTTATTACAAAACATCATAGACGGTTAACCACAAAACCGGACTTTTCTAAAACCTCTAGAATAAACCCAGTCACAAGCATAAACCTTGGGCACTCCATAACGTCTTCATCATCACTACAAAACCGCCTTCTTCATCTTCACAGTCCATTTCGTCATCTTCAATCTCGTGTTAACCGCCTGGAACAGTTTTCTACCAGCTGTACGTTTCCCTTCTTCTCCATTTAACTGTCAATTTTTCCATTTGCTCGGATAATGTGCAGATTTTATTGAAAATTTGAAATTCTGAAATCATTTTTGTGTATTCACTCTACAGTTGAATTCTACATCATTACCTTGTGATTTTGAGTATCTGTTGCAAACGGTTTACGTTTAAGAAAAACTATGGTAGCTGCGCAGCTCAATCCTGTGGTTTCGGGCGGATTGTTGGATAAGAGGCGGAGCAAATGGCATTTTTCGTGCCGGAATATGATTGGGAGAGGGGAAATTGGTGTGCGGAGATGCTCCCTGTCGATGGACAGGTGGAGAGGTGTGTGTAATTCTGATTATCCGGTTGTTAGGAAGAGGAAGAGTGTGTTTGATTGTAATCCGTCGAATTCGGATTATGACTTGCAGGATCACGATGTGGATGAGTATATTCCTTTGATCTCGAGTGGAGGAATAGAGTATGTACTGTTTTATCTTTGTCTTGATTGTGTTTGTATGCATTTGGTTTTGTTTGTATATTGAATTGAGTCGATGACAGTTGATTAGAAGTATTGATGATGTGTAAGGAGAATTGTTTAGAGTAGTGTTTTTTTACCATTTTTACTGTGGGTAGATTAGGAAAGAAAATTAGATTATGGATGTTGAATTGGGGTTATTGCAGTGGAAATTTGCATGTCAGTTCTCTTTGATCTTGTGTAATATCTGGTCCAGTCGAACAATTTCATGCCTTTGTTTACGTTGTTGCTTCCGTACATTATTATTTTAGTTGAGATAGCATTCCCTTTAATGGTTCCTAGGATGTTAGGGGCTCCCCTTTGTCATCTCACCAGATGAAAGGATCAGTTCTAAGTCCATGGAACTCAATCTTCTCTCTGTAGGTTCAATCTTGTTTGCATGATGTCTGTGTTTTAGCGACAATGTACTAGTTTTATGTGATGCAGCTAACAATAGATTATGTGGCACTTCTGTTGAAGAACTTGAGCTCTATTGTTAAATCAATTCTTGTTCAATCAACTGTGCTTTCAGAAAGGCAAATGGGACCATTTCTCAAACCTATGAAGAAAAATCAAGTGAAGTTCCTCTTAGTGTGTCTCAATCGAAAAATGTTAAGCATGAGCTCATAATGCTCTGCTTGCCAGCACTTGGTGGGTTGGCACTTGAACCTCTAGTGCAACTTATGGAGACTGCATATATTGGCCGTTTGGGTAAGTTTGATGTTTGTTTGATCTATTTGCTCTATTATATTTTTACCAGAAGGATTGTGATTTTCACTTCTTTATCTTAACACAATTTATCTCCATTGGCAATGTACATTTAATCGGTACTCTAATGCACATATTGGACCAAAAGTCACTTTTTTTTTTCTCCTGTCACCCTAATGTCTATCCTTTTCTTTTCCCCAGGTTCTATGGAGTTGGCGTTTGCTGGTGTCTCCATATCGCTCTTCAATCTTATATCGAAGCTTTTAAACATTCCACTCCTGAGTGTTGCTACATCGTTTGTAGCTCAAGATATTTCAGAGAACGCAAGCACACATTCCACATCAGGTAGTTTGAACCTGGAGTACAAGTACCATTATTTTCCTTTGTAACAAGGTATTGGTTGAAAGAGTCATTGTTCTTTATAAGAAAGAATGCAGCTTACAAGGCTTTCTATATGCAACAGAGAGGATGCAGCTTTCCTCAGTGTCCACTGCTTTGCTGTTAGCTGTTGGTATAGGGATCTTTGAATTTGTGACCCTCACTTTAGGATCTGGACCTCTCCTTAGTTTAATGGGAATACCACCGGTACGTGATTCATAAATCTTACTTACATTAGGCTTTCTTGGTGTCCATTGCTACTTTGTGCATCGAGTCTGACTATATTAGGTATTAGCAATATTACTTTAAGAGCTATTTGGGAGTATACTTTTGATGGCACATTGATTACTTAGCAAGCTAGTAGAATTGGAGGACTCAAAGGGTGCTTTATATTTGAAAACTCACTGGCATGTGTTCGACCTCTTTTCACCTAGACCATGTGATTTACCTGCGTTTCATTTGTTTCTAGTAGCTGATAATATTTTGGAAAAGATCATGCCTAAATTTTGTTTCAAATGTTTTGGTCTCAAACTGAAGGATATTTAACTCTGTCACTTGCCGTCATGCGCACATGTTAGCTCTTCATGAATTTTTGTATCTGAATGTCATTTTGTATATCTAGGCTTCTCCAATGCGTATTCCTGCTCAAAAGTTTCTCCTGATAAGAGCCCTTGGTGCTCCTGCAAATGTTGTTTCGTTGGCGCTTCAAGGAATTTTCCGTGGTTTCAAGGATACAAAGACCCCGGTATTTTGCTTAGGCAAGTGTATCTACTATCTAGATTGATGTTTTCTGACATGTTCACAATTGAACTTGAAACTAGCAAATGCAGCATAATACAGTATTGTAATTTGGGTTGGATTTTTGCATGCAGCTTTTGGAAATTTTACAGCTATGTTTCTATTCCCCTTCTTCATGCACTTCTGCCGACTGGGTGCTTATGGAGCTGCGATTTCTACCGTTATATCACAGTATGTGTTTTCCACCTCAGCTATGTTGTCCTACTTTTATCTTGTTCTCTCATGTGTTCCTGAATCCTGAGTAGCCATCTCCTTCGTATCCAGATGCATAATAACCATTTCAATGATTTGGAGTCTGAATAAGAGGGCTGTTCTGTTGCCGCCAAAACTAGGCGAGCTGCAGTTTGGTGGTTATGTCAAATCAGGTAGACATGTTGGTTGCAGCAGTAGTTTCATTATCTGTTTTCTGACCATTTTTTTCTTATGATTATCTTTTTTATTCTTTTTGTACCTGTGGCATTGTCAGGTGGTTTTCTTATTGGGAGAACTCTCTCTGTTCTCTTCACTATGACACTAGCTACATCCTTGGCTGCTCGTCAGGGACCTATAGCAATGGCTGCTCACCAGATATGCTTGCAAGTTTGGCTCGCTTTCTCACTTCTTACTGATGGACTTGCTACATCCGCTCAAGTAACTCTTTTTTTCTCCACATCTTTTATTATTTTTTTAAATTTTTTTTCTTTCTGAAGCATTCGTCTTTGCTTTCTTAATTTGTCAAACATCATGATCCATTATTCCATTCTAGAAATTGCCAGACACTCAATGGTTTCCTTAATCTCTTAAATTGGCAGATTAAAATCTGTACTACTACTGAACGAATACGCTTGATTATGGATAAACCAGAATTCACCTCCGCCTCAAATATTTTCCATGATCCAACTTTGGTTTAGTTTGTATGAACATAGAGGAATGCTAGTGTGACATGTAATTAGAGATTTACGGGCATGTCTCTGGAAATTGGTGTCTAGACCATATCCAGGTGATCTTGTGCTTATACAGAATCCACTTCATGTGAAAATGTTCAAATATGTGTGTAAACATATATGTATTCCCTATCCTTCTGTTGCATAATAAGTGCTTCACAAACTGCCTGTTTTCCTATGAGCTCAAGTTTTTCCCCTCTTCGCAGGCTTTGATTTCCGGCTATGTATCAAAACATGACTATGGAACTGTGAATGATATTACTCGATTTGTTTTGAAGGTATTAGCTCAATATTGCTTCTTTGTGCTTGAACCCCTCCCCCTTTTTTATAAAACAAGTTATTGGACATCAAAGATTCAAAGTGTTCTGTTGTTGATCCTTGTTTTTCCGACTCTGCTGTATGGTTTTCCAGATAGGTATTGTGACCGGTGTTTCTTTAGCCGTGGTTCTGAGTTTTTATTTTAGCTCGTTGGCATCTCTCTTTACTAAGGATGCAGAAGTCCTAAGCATTCTTGTATCTGGTGTTCTGGTCAGTCTCCTGTTTCTTTTTTCCTTGTGCGATTTATTGTTGTTATCTTGGATGACATTTTCAATTTTGATTCTGTGAAATGGTGCAGTTTGTGAGTCTTAGCCAACCTTTAAATGCTCTAGCATTTATCTTTGATGGGCTACATTACGGGGTTTCAGATTTCCCTTATGCCGCTAGTTCTATGGTGAGTTTATGAGTTCTCTATTCGTACATCATTACTTATTTTGCACAGTAGTTTGATTTGATGGTTCTTGAAATGTAGATGCTGGTTAGTGCAATATCCTGCGTCTCTATGCTGGGGGCTACTTCAATCTTTGGCATTCATGGCATTTGGTATAGCTTGGCTCTCTTCATGGGACTCAGAATGGTGGCTGGAATCATCAGGTGAATTAGACTATTTATTGCTGTGTCGGTCATGTCAAACATGGGCTTGCTTTCTTTGAGGAAATAGTTACTCGAGTACTAGTTGGAGTTTTTAGCATCCTAGGCTCTAAGTAATTTCTAGTGAAATTGAGTCGATTCTATTACAGCATATAGTGGTAAGCTAATTTTAAAAAGTCACACACTGATATTATCTGCTTGACACTTGACAGGATTTTGGATCCCAAGGGGCCTTGGTGGTTCTTGCACCGTGATGATAAAGTAGCCAAGGTTAGAACACTATATCATATTGTTTACGTTTCTTGCACCGTGATGATAAATGTGCTGCTGTAATTTTGGATCCACGAAGTTTTTTTAGTTACACTCTCGTGTTTAACTTTTAGTTAGCTGGTGAAGGAGTTGGTATTTGAAGAATCTCGATTAGCATGAGCAGTGCCTGATCACCGCAATGACTTCCTGATCTGCTGCTTTAGGCTGATCACCGCAATGACTGATCACCGCAATGACTTCCTGATCTGCTGCTTTAGGCTGATCACCGCAATGACTTCCTGATCTGCTGCTTTAGGCTGTAAATATTGTATGTACACAGACATGAAACTTCAGTCTATAATGTCAAAAAGTTTTAGTTCAACCTTATATTCTGCCTTATCTGCGCGATCTGTGTTTTACCTCTAGAGTAGAGAAAAATCGGAAAGTTTACTCTGTTAATTATTCTGATTTAACAAGATAGGTTTCGCAGTTACAATTTACACATAATCCATAGTTGCACAGGAACCATTCGAAATAATAAATTTTCAAAACTAAAATCAAAATTAAGCTAAAACTGTTAACAAGAACATCAAAGTAAAATAGTAAATCCCCGAATGCTAGAGTGGATATTTAAGTCAAATGAGCATAAACATACGCCAGTTCTGTTCCAGAACCTACAATTCGCTGTCAACAAGGTTGGCGTCCATGCCTTCGGAAGTATCTATCTAACTAAGAGAAAAACGAATGTCGAGTCTTAGTTGCGTCCCAAACAGCTCAACAATTACCTTGGTTGGGTGGGTTACTGCCTTTGGGATCTTTAGAGCACGATGGAGGAATATAACCGGTGTCGTTGAAGTACCTTGTCAAATCATCATCAAAATCGGCAAGTTCCCATGAAAAATCAAGTGGTCCATTCTCAACCATATCGTTACTCGTCAAAAAATGATTTTCTTGGTTCTGAAGGTATCCATTACCGAATTGATTAGTGTCTGTTTGCTTACCGAATTGATTGGTGTCTGTTTGCTGAGGGGCGATGAGTGCTGAATATTGCTCAGGATTGGTGTCCGGCTGAGGAGGAATGTACGGTAAATATTGATCCTGATCCCGATACTCCATGTTGTATTGAAAGGGCAAACTAGGCTGATGAAGCACAACTTGTTGATATTGCTGAGAATGATATTCATCAAAAGACAGAGCAGTGTCCATTTTCTGGTGCAATTCCGGCATTTTCTGGGGCAATTCCGGCAGATATTGTCCATGAAGTTCCGCTCCATTGTTGGAATAGTAACCGTCAAGATAATGATCAGCGGTAGCACCACCCGTGTGATTTTGTGTACCGGTGGAAGGATGATGATTATCATCGAAAACGCCCATGCGATAGTTATGACCAGTGATATCAACAGTAGAAGAAGCACCCATGATATCGCTGCGAGCAGCCATGTTATTTTCACGATCTTCACCAGTAAATTCACCAATATTATAAGTATGGTTGATGGGAAAAGGATGATCAACAACAACAAGAGCCATGCTATTATCTGCTTCTTCGATACGGTTATTATCGACCCCAACAAGCGAACTAGCAGCTTCTTCGATACGGTTATTATTGACCTCAGGCGAACTTGATGAATTTCTAGCCTTTTTCTTACTTAGTGAGACTCGACATAACACCCAATCATCAAGCTGCGAATTCAATTAACACAATCGATTAAAAATCTGTTGAATTAAATTTAATCATTTTCTGCTAATCTTCGAAACTAAATTTAAAATACTATATGAAAAAATGCTGCTTTCCTAATTTTGTACTTCTACCTGGAAAGTCTAATAACTTTTGCCATTTCGTATAAAATTTTCAATTTATCGGGACTTTTAGCATTATTATATCAATTTCTATAAATTATTATATATATCTGCTTTTTTAATTATCGGGCTCTTCTGCAATTTATACTACTGTTTCACATTTATATACTTAATTAATATCTAAGTAATATATAAGGAGGACCTTCCAAACTAAATAACTTCTTAATTTTCATTATTATACATATAATTTAAAATAATATATATATGAATGATATCTGGGCTAGAATAAGGATTTATGCTTCTTACAAAAGTAGTCTTATTGCGATTCTTAATCTTTGGATATTTATTTTATGTTATATTCTAATATAACTAGGTCGACATAACACCCAATCCTCAAGCTTCGAATTCAACTAACACAATCGATTAAACATATATTGAATTAAAATTAACATAATTAAGAGATGAATTAAGATAGTTACCCTCATATCAACTTCGAATTCAACTAACACAATCGATTAAACATATATTGAATTAAAATTAAAACTAACACAATCGATTAAACATATATTGAATTAAAATTAACATAATTAAGAGATGAATTAAGATAGTTACCCTCACATCAGCTTCGAATTCAACTAACACAATCGATTAAA
>JAYMSL010005252.1:0-10291 GCA_036897195.1 Plantago coronopus
CAAGTTAAGCTGTTTACAACAAATTAAACACCCCTGTATAGCCAGTAGACTTCATATTTCCATGGAGGTGTCTCACACAAAACCTGTGGTCAGTCCCTTCAAAGTTCTTGTTCATAGCCTTTATCAATCCTTTTTGTTTATCACTGATAAAGGTCCATTTTTGGTGATCATGTAGCTCTAGGTCAGTCTCTAGTGTAGAAAGAAACCAATCCCATGATTCGAAGTCTTCTTTCCCCACCACAGCCCAAGCAATTGGGAATATATTGTTGTTGGGATCTATCCCAACAGCAGTCAATAAAACACCCCCATATTTGCCTTTTAAATGGCACCCATCTAATCCTATAATAGGTCTACAATGTTTAAAACCCTCCTTACAAGCTGCTAATGCCATGTACAACTTCTCAAACCTATTAGTCTCATCATTAGAAACAGCAAACATACTTGAGCCTGGATTCTTGTCTAACACCTCACTAATATAGTCCCAAATGTTGGCATATTGTTCTTCTAAGGTACCATACAACATCCTCAAAGCCAACTGTCTAGCCCTATGAACTTGTTGCCTAGAAATGCTAATCCTTAACTCTTGCCATACCTCTTTTCTGATTATTTCAGTACTTTTCCTAGGATCAATAAGGAATTTAGCCAAGTACCTTTTAGCCAGCCATGTGGACTTGATGTTTGTTATCACATGATCTTTTTTGCACCTATGTTTAGGCATGTATTTGTGTACCCTGAAACATGTGCCTTCACCTGCTGTCCTAACTGCATTCACATAAGTATAGGTTAAGTTAGTGTAAGCAACAATATTAATAAAACACAATCTAACTGCATTATAATAGATATTTAAATACCTGCATTTATTCTGAATTGGCAGTTCTTACCACCTTGGCAAGTCACATACATCCTTCTCAAATCATTGGGATAGATCTTTAAAGGCTTCTTTTCCTTCAATGCTAGAGAGTGAACATCAGTTCTGAACATTTCTTTGCTTGTAAAAACTGTCCCCAACTCAAACTCTGGACTGAACAAATCTTTCTCATCAAAAACCTTTAGCTTAATAGGTCTGCCCTTATTTTTATTCCTAGGTGTAGTCTCAAACTCTCTCAACAGCTTACTATGGGTCTTCTTCTTGTTCTCAGTCCCTTCATCCTCTTCAGACTCACAACTGCTGAAGTTTACATCATCCCTTGTCAAATCTGCCTCTCCAGTGTAATCACCCTCATCACTCTCATCCTCAAATCCCCCATCATCACCATCATCAGCTTCCTCTGAAACATCATTAAAATCCTCCTCCTCCCCCTCATCCACTTTACACTTCTGCTTTCTCAACTCCTCTTCTATGTCTGATGAAACATCACTACCTTCAGGAATATCAAGATTGCCAGGGTACTTCTCCTTGATCATATCATCTGTAAAATCATAAGTTGGATCATAAAATTCATCCAACTCAGGCTCTGTCCTACCTTTTCCCTTGTTTTGCTTGCTTTGATCCTCCTCATTCACTTTCTCCTTTCCTTTCCTTTTTCTAACAACAGCTTCCAGCAACTTGTTCCACCTTTCAAGTGCTTCACTCTCCCTAACTGTCCCAATATAATCAGAACTGGCCTCCTTAGTTTGGGCCTCCTCAGATTGCGCCAACTCCTCATATTGGGCCTCTCCATCAGATTGGGCCAACTCCTCATATTGGGCCTCTGCATCAGATTGGTCATCTTCCTCAGATTGGTCCTCCTCCACAGATACATTCTTCACTGACTTAGCTTGTGTTAGTTGAGTTAATTGAGACACAATGTCATATGTGGGAGAGACCATGGGTTCAAGCTCTTCACTCATATCTTCACTAGTCCATTGTGGGAACTCCTTACAATCTATGTAAAGGTTCAACTTACCCCTTTTCACTCCATCAACCCAACTCATCAACCAATGCCAATGCTGAGATAATAGCACAAAGCCACCTTCTTTAAGAACATAAAAACCCTTAATACCATCACAACCTATATGTTTTGCTATTTCAGAAATTGCCTTTACACCAACATGAGCACCGGTGATTTTTGGAATCAATACAGAAGATCCACCCAAATATGAAGCAGTTGGCATATGCCTAAACTCACCCCCAAAACACAAATGCAGATCAAACTCCATCCCTTTAGTCTCAACTGCAAAAATCAGAACATAGTGATTAGAGCTAAATTTAAACTAATACAAGACTAATCTAATACATTCATTAATTTAAGCAATCACTAATCTCCATACAATACAATACTAATCTCCATACAAATACTAAACTAATCATCAACTAGTAACAAAGTGCTAATAACAGTCTTTCTTTTTTGATCAGCTAATAACAGTCATTAGCAAGTAAAATATTGTCTAATCAGTCAACTAATACTACATAAAAACAGTCAGCACACTTTAACACTTTAATACAGTAAACTAACTTTCACAACTCTCACCACATTATCTTTTCAGCCTTTCAACCACATAAGACAAGCTCATGGGGGACCAAACACACAAGCACATATTCAATTCAACATCTCATTCATCACCAACCACATTACTACTATATTAACTGTGAGCTCTCACAACTCAACCATTTATCCATTCATCTACCACCTCACTTACTACTATCTACTTTCATTTTTCCTCTAACAAATACACACCTTCCATATACATATATACACACACACTAACCACAACTAACAGTCCGTACTCCTCATACAAATTAGAAACAACAGAATTTAGGGCAAGATCGAGTTTATTACCTAACTTAGGTAGCTCAGGCAACCGCTTCACTGGCGTCTTCACTGCAGACGGCTCGACTAAGCTAGCCTTCCCCTTCAACTTTGCTCGGCCATCTCCACTGCCTTTCGTAGTAACGGGTGATTTCTGGCGTGCCTTCTTACTGGGATTCATGGGATTCTTCATTCCAGGGGAGAGGAATTATACAAATCAAAGATTAGGGTTCTTCAGTAACTTAGGATTTTTGTGAAATTGGGGGAAAATGAGATTAGAAGAAAGAATGTGTTAGGTTTTACTGTTTCACGTTTTTGTTTTCCCTTTTTCTTTTTAATGGTTAGATTATTAATGTTTAATTTTAATTTTCAGGCTTTTTTTTTTTAAACGCGCGTGGAATTCACGTGATTTTTTGACGTCAGGATGACGTTTTTTTTTGGCATTGACCCTCGCGTGTATTACACGCGTTTCCTCCGTTAGTGTTGACTAATGTTGACTGACGGAAGTATATAAAATGAAATGTGTTTCAAGTTATGGTATTAAAATCGGACGCGGACAACTTAAGGTACATTTTTCGAAACGTGGACAACCTAAGGTATATTTTTCGGATTTTTCCCCCTTTTCTATCGTATCATTTGGTAATTGTTTGGTTGAGTATATAAACTACTCTGTACGTCTCATTATTAATGATACACCTGTTTTTGTGAGTTACAAATAAATAATGATATTTCGTAACTGTCAAGTAGATAGACCAAATTATTTAGAAATACAGTTTCTTTTTTTATTTATTTAATATATAGGAAAAAATATGTTTTTAGTTACTTTCTGTGAGTTTCATACCCATATTATTTTTTATACATGAAAAAGCTCCCTATTACAATACTCCGTACACAGAATTGAACTCTTATGCTTCATTTAGTTCAATTTAATTTCAGTTTTATTCAAATCTATTTAATTAAGTTAAGGTGTTTGTAAGTGAAATTTATACTTTAATTCAATTCAGTTTAAGTTCATTAATTTTAGTCAATTTAGAGAATTTTAGGTGAATTACGGGGTGGGAGAAGGACATGCATTTGATATTCAGATTCAGATTGTGTGCATATGAATGAACCAATTATCCTCCTCATAAATTAAAATTAATTAATGTTTCTTGGAACTTCAAATTCTCAAGCGTCACATGCAATGTAAAAGACATATGAACTCTTGTGTTACCAGTTATTATTATTATATATATAAGTACATAACTCCCACTTCCCTCTCCCATTATTTAGTTGTATGTATAAGCATTACAAGAAAACACATACAGTATAAAATTTCAATATTGGGACAATACTGGAATGGATTCTAGCATGACCAAGATTGGCCCAGTGGGTCCAAGCTTATTTGGAAAAACCTGGAATGATGATGGGCACACAGGAGTAGTTCAGATATTCATATGGTACAGCACATCCTCAATCACTTCGATCCAATTTCAGTATGTTAACGAGGATGGAACTCTGGTCATGTCTCGTAGGCGCGGTCAAGAGTACTACCGCAATGATATCGTCAATGCTGTCGTAAGTTCAATTATCTTCTGTACAAGCATATTATATTTATACATTCTACCAACATTGTTTAATGCTTATGTTAATCAGTAATCAGTAGTAACCCGTATGCGGTATATATGCAGGTGAAATTCAGTCTCACACCAAAAGAGTTCATCACTCGGATCAGTGGCTATCACACGTTCATTGGTATATGCTCGCTGGAGTTTAAGACAAATAGAGGAACTTACGGACCATTTGGCATCTCATCATCAAAAATTGGCTCTTCTCACAGAGAGTTCTCCATCGAAATAGGCCAGGAGAGCCAGGACTGTTTTGCTGGATTTCACGGCACCGCGGGAATCAATGGGCTCTCCTCACTTGGAGTTAATCTTAAACCTAGAAAAAACTAATCATTAGCCATTGATATTCATGACCAAGTTCATTATTAAACTTCTTATGCGCAGCAACGACCATTTCATCATCAATAAAGTTCACATTTTATGGCGTTGAAGATATATTTCTATTGTGCATGTGGTAAATTAAATGAAGCAAATCAAGTTTAGAATAAATGAGAAAGTTTCAATGCCTTGTATCAACTTCAACAAAAACTAACTTACTTCCTTTCTTTTTGTCCCGATCAAAACTTTCCATTTCACATATTTTAGATTTTAATTAACATATATATCTACCAAAAATTTGAGTTCATTTCATATTGTTATTATAATTTGATGAAAAAATAATAAATATATTTAAATTCAACGTAAACAAGACATCTATGTTGACTGGCGATAGAAAACCCGAACATGGTTGAACACAAAATCATTCAATATTCATGTTTATTGAATACAAAAGTAAGGGAAGCTCCCCATTGTGATAGATGAACTCATGAACATAATACTGTTGGTTGCCACAGTAGTACTGTTGATCAAGGGGCCGGGAAGCTCCCCATTGTGATCAATGGGGAAGCTCCCCATCTACAGTAGTACAGTGTGAATAATTAACTTGGCAGTTAATCAATTGCTAGATATATGGGTCTCATTTATAAATCAGTTTCAGCTGCAGGTGTATAACTTGAAAGGGATCGACAAGCATGAGCAAATGTTACATATCTACGGAGAACGAACGGACAAGCTGATACACAATCAATATAAGTACGTTAATTAAAGAGGAGCTCGTGAAAAAGTACTCATTAATGATAATAGTAATAATAATAATAATCATAAAATACCATCATCATATATGTTAAGAAACTTGACTGTGAGTAATTAATTAATTAAGAATGCACCTAAACGGACGGGCGAGCTTTCGTTCGAAAGATTAAGTTTCAATGATGTTTCAGTTATTACCATATAAAAAAATGAGAGAGAGAGGAGGGGAAAGGACGCCTAGGGTTCGTAGGTTTCCTCTTCCGTCCGGCAACTTCTTATCTCAGGTCAACCACGGAAAAACAATCGGAGGGAGAATAACATAGGAAAATGGGTGGAGGTCAGGAGCAAGAGGCAACGGGAAAAGCAGAAGGAATCAGAGATTTGGTCGAGAGCAATGTGTACGAAGTTTATCAATGTCTATGTCTCAAATTTTCCGGATTCGTGCAACAATGAAACACTGATAAACCTTCTTGAGCCCATTTGCGAGATTAAGGAGATATCTTTATCCCAAAGAAGAAGAACAAATCACAAGAATTTCGCGTTCGTGAGATTTGTCAAAGGCAAAAGTCCGTTGTGGATTGTCTCCGAAGTGAAGAAAAAGTGGATTGGGAATTTCAAACTCCTCGCTAACGAAGTTCGTTTCTTGAGAAAAGACGGAGAGGAGGACACGCGAAGGGCTTTAGGAGAGCAAAAGGTAAATAGGGGTAAGGGTAAGGAGGCTGATAAGAAAATGATGAACAGGGAGGAATTGCAGGAGTACGAAGAAGCTTGGTAAGGGCTGAAATACGCCCACTTGAAATTAGAGAAGGAAAAGCGAAGATGGTAGAACACAATGCATGTGAACGAGGCAACTGGGATTTTGGCGACGGAGATAACAGCTGAACAACATCCAGAAAAATAGAAATCGGCGGAGAAATAGCAGAAACCAGTGGTGTTAGAGGATATCAGTAAGTACTCAGAGGAGAAGATATGGGCTAGGGAATGCCTGGTGGTCGAATTGGCAAAAGAACTGACGATTTCACAATTGGAAAATCAACTGATTATCAATGGGCATAAAGGATGTGCAGCGGGAAGATTGACGGAAATAGTTTGGGTGATTCATGGAGTTGAGGAGGCAAGACACACGCTAATTAACGAGGATCAGTGGTTCAAATCAATGAGGAATTGGGAAACGACGGACAGAAACTATAGTAGGCGGATATGGATTAATATATATGGTATGCCTTTGCATCGATGGACAAAAACAAATTTCAAAAGAATTGCAGAGGACTTTGGGTTGGTGGTGGAAGTTCATCCAGAGACAGTGAATAAAAGAGAACTGAGGAGAGGTCGAGTGTTAATCCATACGCAAAATTTGGAAGTGATACGGGAGGCGGTAGATGTAACAATTAAAGGTGAAGAATTCGAAATACGAGTAATTGAGGAACTTGAAAATTTCAGCGGAATTGTATCGAAAGTAAACAGTGAGACAACAAGGCGGAGACGTGACCGACAGAAGTGGGTTTCGTATAACGAGGAGAGTGGTTCAGATTATTTTTTCGGGAAGTCGTCAATACACATAATCAATATACCGGTCGATTTTTCGATGGGTCGTAAACTAGTTCATCAATAAAGATTAAAGAGTAAGAAGTTTCAATAAATACATTAATTCATAATTTTCCATCTCTTAATCTCTTAATGTCTTCACTTAATCTCTTAATACTTCAAATAGAATTATCTTGAATTAGTTAATATATCAAACATTTAATTTTGACAAATTATCATATTTTAACTTTTTAATTAAGAATATATATTCTCTTAATATTTCTTTTTTTTCATACTATTTTTTCATCTCTTTATATATAAATAAATAGAGTTACATTGAAATAGTATACACCAAAAATTAATTTTAATGCATTCTTCTATTTTGACTTTAAGAAAACATGAAATGTTAAACTACATAAATACTAATAAATTATGTAAAATTCACTATTAAAAGTTAACACACAATATAAACACGCGAGTATTCGTATGCCAATAATACTAATATATATATAAAACCATGTTGTATAACAGAAGTGACAATGGTTAGTGATTGAAAATGGTACACAATCACAATTTTATAACAAGTCCATGTATTATTACTTCCTATTTTTTATTGCAACAAAATAGGACATCTTGAAAAATCATCAATTCTAATTGCTCACGGCAATCACGAAACAAACAGAAAATGCAAACACGACCTTCCAAACGTTCAAAGATGAAAACACTGACGAACCAGCAGATGGGGCTGGGGCAGGTGCACCGGGAAGGCCTTCCTCTGATGGGCTTGGTGCTGGTGAGCTTGAAATTGGGCTTGGTGGTGGTGTCACTGGGCTCTTTGGAGTTGGGCTTGGTGGTGGAGATACTGGTTTTTTGGGAGTTGGGCTAGGTGGTGGTGAAACTGGGCTCTTTGGAGCTGGGCTTGGTGTAGATGAGTTAGAAACCCGGATGTCAATTTTCTGGCCAGCTTCACAATGTCCCGGCGTACTGCAAATGAAGTAATAGTGTCCGGGCTTCTTGATATGGAATGAGTCGTTACCAGTCGCCCAAGTGTCGTAAGGGTCTGTGGCGTTGCACGATTTGAAGTTCTTGTGCGTCACTCGTACCACATTGTTCATGTCTTTGTTATATTCGAAAACTGCATACATAATTATAATAATGTTAAATTAGAAATCGAACTGTTAAACGAAGAAAGACATGAAAGAAGATTCTATTGCCTAATGATTAAGATGACATTAATTCTTGAAGATGATAATACCAAGTCATAAATTATTGATACCAAAACGATAAGTCAAATCAATTGTATAAATTTTTTCAATCGTAGATAACTTCTAGAAAGTTTAAATTAATCCGACACAAATAATCTCTATTCAAATTCCCCGTCAGATATGTATAGTAACAAATTTAATCGATGACTTTTTTAATTAATAATTTATTATTTGTGATTTGTACAAAAACAGCAGTAAAAGAAATCACATACCCTTGCCTATGAAATCATGTACATGATCTTTTTTTAAAAAGAAACTAAATCCACCCTCCTTTAAAATTAGCTTATCCTTAGATCTAAATTCTAATCCTTCAGAGATTATCAGTTTTCAACAATTAGGTTGTTCCATATCTATATGACTACATCAAATAATCTAACAAGTAACAACTTATCCGTCACACGAAAAGACACGCTTTAGCACGTAGCACATCTTAAGGGTCCTTAAAGCTATATAGACGAAGCAGTTTTTGTAAACAACAGAGTAAAACGACATCAATCAATCGAAAACGAGAATAGATATGATTAATTACCGATCGTATCACCGACTTGGAAACTTTTGGCAGCAGCCCAGGTCATGTACTGGTTCTGCCCATTGTTTGTCCAGCCAGCAGACTCGCCAATCTTGTAAACTTCAGCCATGGACAAACCAAAACTCATCAGAAGGAACCCAAACACGAATGACATGTTTGTTTTCTCCATGGTCTTAATTAAACTAAACACACACAACAAACGCAAATGATTTGTAAGAAACTCTGTGTTCTGGTTATGAGCAAATACTGTGAGGCACACTCAATATATATATTTACAGGGGCTGGTAAAACTAATTAAAGTTTTCCATTAATATAAAACACAATATAAGGTAGTTGATTATGTGATCTTGGACTGAAATAGGATCTTAAAAGATTTTTCAAATGACAATATTTCACTAAATTCAGTAATATCTTTAATGCTCCAGCTATGTCTTACTCTTTGTTTTTTAAAAAATTATTAAATAAAATTAATACTTACTTTGTTTTTAAAAGTTAGTCAATTCTAGAATATTACAACAGTTGTCCGTTACCTTTAATATTTTTCACTACCGACTATATATATCTTCGGTTATTTGTCAAGTGCACTTTTAATTTTAATTTTTTAAATTTTAAATTTTCACTTTAATTTTAGAAAATGACGCGAATATCACCATAATATTGTCCATGACATCATAATTATTCTAATAAAAATAAAAAGAACGCGTTTTTTTATTTTAAAAAAGAATAATAAGAAGAACACACAAAGTAGCCATGCAATTACATATTTGCAAAAAGGTTCGTTATTGGTTGAGCGATAAAAGGTCATTTTAGGTTAAATACGTTGATCAATTAGAAAACGTTTTGGATTAGTAAATTAATGTTTTTGATCAACAATGTGCGAACACGTCTAAGAAATCATAAGTTTATGTGTCGGAGATATAGTATGTCTGGCACGTGGCGAAGGCGTGACGTCAATAACTCGAAAGAAAATTATGCACAAAACATTTTATAGTAATAATTAAATCGTCCGATTATGTTTGAAGTCGTCAGAAAAACCCTAGAGCAGCAGTAGAATGCAAATATACGAAAGATTCGCTATCGGTGTATCTATGAAATGTCATTATAGAGATCAACACCAATAAATCAGAATGAGACTTTATGACAGATCTATAAATAATTAATATGATTCACACGATACAAGCAAACTAGCTTCCTTAACACGTTCGTAATAGACTGGACAAAATGAACCGAAATTTCCTTTAGTCCAGTGACATGGAAAATAGGAAGCTGCATTTGGTAGTCTAGAAAAGAGTAATCCACCCTAAACCTAAAGAAGGACTAGGTTTGTGGACAACCGGTTGAATAACGAAGCCCACCTGTCCAAACTTGTTGATAGAGCAGCAGTGGATATGTAAGATAACTATCACGTAATAGCAAATAACAAAGATAAATACGAACTTGTCACGAAAGGATAAAGGTGGCAGTGATAGCGAATCAATGTTACTAGCCCTAGCATGCGATGGATGAATAAATAGCTTCTATGTTCTATGAAACAGTAGCATGCATAATAGAAGCGTCAATTCTACTACG
>JAYMSL010005253.1:0-10290 GCA_036897195.1 Plantago coronopus
GATCAGTAAACCAAGTAAACAATGAACAGTGAACTGAATACACAGTAAAAAATAAATCTACTAATTCTTAATCGAAATAAACAACGCACAAATCATCAATTCTTATTTCACACTGACTTTTCCTTTTTCCTCTTATTCTTCTTTCACACTGACTTTTTGAAATTCAAGGCAAAACTTAATAAATTATCAGACTGCTAGATTGCCAGACATCACTACTAGTTTTGAGCTGCTTTGACAGTTGCCACTGCCATAGATATTTCAATAGCAGATAAAGGGTCTAAAGGATGCCTGGTTTGAGCTCTTGTCATGACCTGGATTCCTAAGTAAACAAGGGGGTGATTAATTACTGAATCTTCTATTCATATCTTTTTATTGAAACCCCATGAATCACTGGAAAAAAATTAGCAGAGTACTCGAAATATACGAAAGATGTAGTTATGCAGAGTAACTCGAAATAAGCAGTAAGTAACACACCAGGAATGCAAAAGACTGCTAGATTGCCAGACATCACTACTAGTTTTTAAGAAATCACTGCATGGAAAAAAATTGGAGCTTAAAAAGTTCAACTACAACCATGTGAGTTTAGGACCCCACATACCCGCTTCATTAGAAACCTCGATAAATAAAAGGTTTTGACTTTTGAGTAGTAAGGTGAAACGCATAAATGACAATGTAGACGCAGCTATGAACCTAATAAAATCAAACAATATCCTTACCACCAGATTCAAACAGAAAGAGGGATCAAGAAATCCCCACAAAAGAACATAAATGATTGACAGATGAAAGAAACATCATGAAACAGAAAATTTGTGTCTAGATTCAAAAGGAAGAAACATGACAAACTACAAAGCTTCAAAACATCAAAAGAAATCCAACAAGCTGATTATAAGTCACAAGTAAGCAGAAACTCATCAATAAGGATAGTAGCCTCATCAGTCATGGGTTGATAAACTAGAGGTAAGAAATGATTGAAGGACCAAGAAAAAGAACAATTTCCAGAAGGGGCCCCTATGTCCAAACATCATTACAACATCTTGTGTATTACATGTCAATTCAAAATTCAACTCTGGAGCACCCAGAATGCTGAGCCATACATCAGTAAAGCAAATAGTACGAACCAATCAAATATCAGCACTCATCAAAACCATCCATCCCCATGACATAAAGCCTTTGACATGTTTGACATATTAACATATTGAATGCCGAACTAGTCAATACTACTACATGAGTACCTTTTCAATTCATCATCGGATTTTACAGGTAAAATATGCAAACCATTCGGCACAAAATGTGATAAACCTCAAAACTCATTTAGTATCATAATATCGAATCAAAGAGTAAGTCTTAACTTAGACCGTCTATAAACATAGATGTTATAATTAAAAACATACGGTTGTTGTCGCATAAGTATGAACATAAACATATGTATTACAGTCAACAACATAGCCACATAGGTATTTCTAGACCATTTACGGATATAGTAACATAGTTATCATTCAGTATCATAATCTCAGATCAAATCGTAAGTCTTTGTTAGACCGTCTATAAACAAACAACCACATAAGCCGGTCTACGAGACTTATCTTGCTTAATAAACACATGCTTTACCTTCAATAACAGTATAACACAGGTCTCTATACGCAACAACTTTACCAGATCAAAAGCTAAAATCATATTCTCAATCAGCACATACACAACACAAAAGGAGGAGGTAATTTCCAGTAAAATCAACAAAGAGCAAAACCTTTAGCTGGAGCATTTGAAGAAGGCTCAGTCCTGATCAACGTAGCGACCTTCTTAGTCTGCTGATCCTCCGCCCAATCAGCGGCGGCGGTGGAAGCCTGACGACGGTAGGAATCAGCGACGGCCGGAGCAAGAGGAACCGACGCCTTTTTCGAAGTTGCGGCCATTGTAACTGATTAACAAATTCACCGAATCCACCACCGTAATGCGAGTGGCAATCTACTGACATACAGCAGCAACAGTCGAACTCCGAACAACACCACTGCAAAGGCCAACAGTGAATTTGAGTACAAATTGGCGTCTATATATGTATAGCAGCTCGTGACTGTAACGGAGTTGTTTGTTTCCTGTGATGACGAGAGCTTTTCCGTATGTGAAGGATTTTAGTCCAAAAGTTTACTCAAAGCAGGGAGAAATGGGAGAAATTGGACAAGGTGAAATGGGCACAGGGTGAGATATTTATAGTGACACGTCGTCCGTCTAGCAAATGTTTCGGACCTTTTGGTTTATAATGTAGTCCTCGGGTGGGGGTGTGTTCGAATGAATCGATGCATAGTTCGAGCTCAACTCAATTACATTTCGTACTTTGTGAGTTCGTGTGGTTAACATAAATTTAAATTTTAATAGAATAATTCTATGTTGTTATTAATATGCAAATGCACATGATATTCGAACGTTTTCGTTAATGAATTGAAGTTCGTACTTTGTTTGAAGTTCAATATTTTGTACAAACTCGAGCTTTGTTTGAAGTTCTTCTTTTTATTGCCTAGAAGATCAACTAGTTTAATATTCTCTAAATTATTTTTGTTCAGTATATATACATTTATTAATGATAAAATATTGTTAAAGTAGAACATAACGAATATTATAGGAATTTAAGTGAACAAGACTTACATTAGACCCGAGAAATTCGAAACTATTAGGATAACTTACTAGTCTGAGTGTCTTGCTAATGCTCAAAATAGTCTTGCACAACTGAGGTAACTTAATAATAAGTGCACAAGACTTTGCACTAACAAAATATCTTATCTCGTCCAAGGAAAAAAGAAAACGATTTTTGTCATTTTTATCTAGAATTTAAGTTCGCCTGATCCAAACTAGTCAAAATCGAGCTTATTCACAACATCCCTCAACTTTGAAGCTCGAACTAGTATTAGATCAAGCTCGAATTTGAGGACAATTCAAATTATAAAATATGAAGTCCAGCTCATCTCAAATAACATCGTTATATTAGAATTACAATATAATATAGTTGAGTATGTCTCTAATATTAGACTCTAGTATCCCCACTTGATATTTTTATAATATCCAAATTGATCCAACTATTACAATGTCTAGCAGGTTCCAAAAATATAGAAATCGAAAGTAGGCTTTTGATAAGTTTAGCATTGTACAATTGTGGCCATTGCAATAATGCAGCACACAATGATCGATGTTACGATAAGGATGGGCCATGAAGAACCCTATTATCATATGTTCTTTGCCAACCAAAAATGGGATAAGCATGGTGGATGATGATTTGTTTCCACATAAGTATCTGTCTGCAAGTGTTAGGTTTACTTCCAACTAACACAAACCTCCCAATATTTAGGTCTTACATATAAATTATGTGATTCGAAATATTATAGTTCATAACTTCATATTCCAATCACACGGTTATCATTTAAGATGAAAATTATCGACTAATCTATAGAATCGATACAGTTGATTATGTCTAGATTTTAACACGAGTTCAAGCGTGAATCTCTAAAACTTATAAGCGTATAACGTTTTGAGTGAGGCTCTGTTTAACAAAACTAGCTTATAAACTAGTTGGTAGCTGATAAGCTAGCTAGTAGCTTATTGTTGATATACTTGCTTAGTTAGCTTATTATTAAGCTGGTAGCTTATAAGCTAGTTAATTTGATAAGCTAGGCGTTCACGTAACAAAATTATTTTAAGTCAATGATCAAATAAGCTCCCCGAGCATATAAGCTAGTGGTAAACAGAACCTGAATGGTTTCATGTTGAGTTGGTTTGTACTTTGTAGTTTGGACTAAATTCTTGGCTCAAACTCAAACGAACATAATCTCATAAATTAAATAAATAATAAACGTTAACTGGTTTTATCGAGACTGATTTGGCTCATTAGATAAATGACGCAAAATGACGTTCAAGTTCGTCCCGTCTAATTTATTGAGCAATCTAAGCTCGATACTTACCAATCGAGGCTCTGAGCCAAAATTTGAGAGGGCTCGACTCGTATAACGCGTCACTTTTGTAGTTATCTTGGAGATTAGTTAATATAGTTTATACTAAAAGTCCAAATAGGGAATCGAAATCTGGACATAAATGAGCCGAGAAGAACGTGTATTTCAGAGCAGAGAGTTGTACTATTTGACTTCAAAACCAGGGATCCACCACAAGATTCCTGTGGATTATGGGTGGCCATACTGTTATCTACTCTTACTATATTAATTGCTGGAGATCCCTTTTAACATATACTTACAAATGACAGCCATAAATTTTCACAAGAAAACAAACTGTCCATTTCTTAACCTACCATGATTCTGATGGGATGAACCAAAATGTGTTCAAATCCAACCTTAGATCCTAGTAGTAGCTAATTGTTACATTCTAAGAATGTTCAGTTCTTAAGTTTTTAAACAAGATGGGGATGAAGTACTAGTTCGAATCTAATTTATTTATACCTAAGATGTGTACGAGTTTGTGTACATGAATGATGAATTTCAACCTCCAGCAATGAACTATCGTCATCAAGGGGAGAAGTTTTAGGAATATTGCGATACACCTTGAATTGCATCACCAATTTGTGACAACGATACAAAAGAACTTTACTTCATGAACTTTACTCTAAGTAGACTATTAACTAAATATAAATCCGGACGTCACTTCAAGGCATCCGTAAAGGCCACTAACGAGTTGAAGGGTGGATGATGCTCAACTAGTCTGTGTCAATTTATAAGCAAATGAAACGTCTTGTAAATGACCAATCTGCAGGTGGAAACGTAGATCAATAGGTCCATAATCGTATCATAGCTGGAACTCCACTTATAAAACAAAATACAGGAGCCAAAGTCTGCATATAAAAGGTGAAATCCATTCACTTATTTTAAGTAAAATTAGTATTAAATCTTCGAACGACACGATCAAATTTGTCAACTTCTTGTTTAGTCATGTTGTTTCATTGGGTTAGCAAAAGTTGGACGACATTAGTGTCTTTTCTTGGTGCTTGGCTTTTCTCTATGAGGGTGAATGTACGAAGATTTTGACGTGGGATAAAATTGACAGCCACTTCAAATCCAGCTAGCTAATCATTCATTTTCAATAGTAATTTGTAGGCTTGTGGCATTACAACTTGTAACACTAGGCCGGCAATAATAACACAAGGTTCGCCTGGCCGAATATTTGTCCAGCGCTAGCGATAATGGACATTATGCATCCACAATTCAAACCGACATAATCCGGACTACACTATTGCTGCAAAACTAAAAATTACCATACTACAGAAGACAAGAAAGCCACTTAGAAGTAGAACACCCCCATAACTATCACACCAGTTACTTGTCCAGGTAGCCTACACATCTACATCTTACAACATCATGTATTCACTTTGCTAAGATAAGAAGAGTAGCTTTCGCTCTGTTTTTGGCTGAAGAGATATTTTAAACTATGTTCAATCGAGGTGTTTGAAAAATGTTAAATAAAATTGACATGCCAGGTGCAAGGGGGCAGAACATTTGGAACCCCTCTCCTAGATCTGTGTTTACCCTGGCTTAGCCCAATCATAGAGTCTAACTAAACTCAGATTCCATATTACATGAAAACATTATGAAGGATGACTCCCAGATTACCACGAACAAACAGGCACATAAATCACCAATCTTACTGACACAATCAATCAGAAATATAAGCCCCATATCAAGTAAGTTGGGACTAAAATTGGTCCTTACACGTTGATGGCTTGACAGTATCTGTACAGAAGGTACGTTAAGCTAGAAGTATAGAGCCCACTGAACCAGTTACCCGGTCAATTATAGATGAATTGGGTGAAGAACACTTCCAGGAAATAGATCAGCAACATGAAACATAGCCTAACAAGTATTTTATCAGCATTAAGTTATTAACTAGTAATGAAATTTAGACATGACTAGCATAACTAGAGTCACAGCAAGAGATCAACATGCCAGCTCTGTGGTATCAAGATGACCTCACAACAAAAGCTCTATCCCGACCAAAAGTTGAATCCATCTATCAGAACCTCAATACTCTACAGATTAATATAAAAACAGATCATTCAAAATATCCATGTAAAAGAAAATTATCCAGCAACACCTCATGCAGAGATGCTATACACCTAATACCAGAGTCGCTTGTATCTATCTTATTCAAAACCATAACACCTTCAGTTTCAACCACAATATCATCTAATCTAACTCAACTCACCTCCAACTACACGTGGACACACATTTCCAACTCAACAATAGCAAATAAACACATAACTGCTCTAGCTATATAGTGTGATCCCCAAATCACAGTCATTCAATATCAGATCCCCAACATGTTAACAGACTCAATATATTATATGCACATGATCAATAAGCTAGCAAAACTCGAAATGATCTCAAAATGGCATACTATATAAGAACAATGTAACCAAAATCAGCAATCCATAGATATATAGTATCAAATACGACGATAAATCATAATAACAGCAGACTATCAATGGATAAAAAATTCATAAACAGTATATCAGAAAACCAAAATCAAACCAAATCAAGCAGTGAGCACAACAGCACCACCGGCCTCCTTGATCTTCTTCTCGGCATTCTTCGATACAAGCTTCGCCTTCACCACAACCGGCTTTCCTTCCGGTAACAAACCCTTTCCGAGCACCTTGAAGTACCCAAACTGAGTCACATCCACCATCGGTACACTGTCCTTTCCGGCCTTGTCCTTCACCTCTTGCGGCACCATCGACCAGAGCTTGTCGATGTTGACGGTAGGGCAGTGGAACTTGTTGCGGAGCTTGTGGAAGTACCGCATACCGACCTTACCGAAGTAACCGGGATGGTACTTGTCGAAGAGGATCCGGTGGTGGTGCATACCTCCGGCATTTCCCCGACCACCGGGATGCTTCCTGTGCTTGCCGATACGCCCGTGACCGGCACTGACGTGGCCACGCTTCTTCCGGTTCTTCCTCAATGCGGTGGTCATTTTTGGGCGGAATTGAGGGGAATTAGGGTTAGGGTTTCGTGAGGGAGTGTTATGATGTTATTTACAGTGGCTGGGGCCTGAGGGTTTGGAATGGAGTCCAGTGGGCTTATTTTACAGTTTATTGGACTGATGATATCCATTAAACGACCTTTTTTTCTCTGTTTTTTTTTTAAAAAATCTCTGTTCTTTTTTTGAGCACCATTAAACCACATAATTTGACGATGATAATTTTTTCAACGAAATCAAAAGGCTTATAAGTTAGAAGTGTATCACAAAAATAGTTTATCCAAAGTTCACCAAGAGAGACGATCACAAGTCACAACAATCTCAAGTGTGACAGACTAATAACAAAGTGAATAGAGTTCCGGTTAAAACTCGATTCATGTAACATCTATTATATAGATGCGGACTTAAAATTTTAACTCAAGCATTTTCAATATCAACATCAGCAAAAGCAAGCATACATGAAAGAATAACACGATCATCTTGAACTACTATTTTGTGTTATTTCATAAAACAGATTTTCCCAGAAAATTGAGATACAAATCATAGATCGGTCATATATAAAATGTAACTATATAATCATAACAAGTCACAAATAAATTCCTCTTGCAAAAACAAACCAAACAAATGCAACAATTAGCACTCGAGTTATCTATTTTACAACAAGAATGTGATCCTCGGCTCCTCGCTTTTGCCGCTTCAAAAATAAATAAAATGTGAAGCTTAGTTTACAATGTGTCGAGACTCCGAGATTCTCAAACTATTATTACATGATTTACACATATCTCACCACTGTACTGTACAGTACTCCAATGATATTAACAACAAAAATCTGGAAAACAGCACTGAAAAATGAAACAATTCTTCAAACCATTTGTTCCGGAAGAAGCACTCCTTCACCATCTTCATCCCTGGCAATGATGCTTTCGGTTGGAGTTAACGTGCACAACTCCTTTGGCCCTGCATTCTCACCTATCAACACTGCTACAATCTCCCTCATGCTAGGCCTACGGGATGGATCCGGGTGACAACAAGACAACCCCAATTTCAATATCGACTCTATCTCCTCCGATTCATACTCCCCCTCAATTCTCTTATCTGCAGTCTCGGCTAACTTACCTTGCACATACTTCTCC
Source organism: Plantago coronopus (assembly GCA_036897195.1). Classification (NCBI taxonomy): domain Eukaryota; kingdom Viridiplantae; phylum Streptophyta; class Magnoliopsida; order Lamiales; family Plantaginaceae; genus Plantago; species Plantago coronopus. Next base: position 8,100 of record JAYMSL010005253.1, read on the forward strand.
CTTACCCAATCTATCAGCACTTCCTCCTCTTCAGTCTCAACTGCAGTCTCAAGAGGCCTACGCCCACACACCACTTCCAACACTACAACCCCAAAGCTATAAACATCACTAGCCTCCGTCGGTGAAGCCAATGTAGCCACCTCAGGAGCAAGATAACCTAATGTACCAACAACTCTAGTCGTATTAGGCACTTCTCCATGTGTATACAACTTCGCTAACCCAAAATCGCCTAATCTTGCCCTCATATCACTATCTAACAAAACGTTACTCGACTTAATATCTCTATGCAAAACCACCTTATCCCAACCATGGTGTAAATAATGCAATCCTTCTGCAACATCAGCCAAAACTCTTTTCCGCCTCTCCCAACTCATAACCTTCTTCGGCTTATCAAAAATCCACTTGTTAAGACTACCGTTCGGCATATAATCCAACACCAACAACAACTCATTCCCTTTCCTACACCACCCCTTCATCTGCACCAAGTTCTTATGCTGCAACCTACCCATACTCGAAATCTCAGCCATAAACTCCCTTAACCCCTGCTTTGAGTCATGATTCACACATTTCACCGCCACCTCCGTGTTATTCGCCAACACACCTCTATATACCTTACCAAATCCACCAGCCCCCAACAACTCCTCAGCCGAAAACTGCCTCGTCGCCTCACGAAGCTCCTCATACGAGTACCTATGAGGCCAATACTCCATCTCCCAATCCTCTACCACATCCTCATCCAACCTCCTCCACATCCACCAATACACTAAACACCCTCCAATAACAATAACAAAAACAACAATACCCACCACAATCCCAGCAATAGCACCTCGGGACAACGAATTCGATTCATTCGCCAACTCGAAAACCGGCAAGCCAGTAGTATTAATATCCCTAGCTAAAACCCCCGTATCATCACTATAACTCCAAGCTAAAATCCTCTGCGCCTCAATCCACTGCGTCTTCGAAGCCGAAAAACCCACGAACATCTGATCCCCGATGTAATTCCCAATCTCCGGACTCCTATACGACAACATCGCCCTATCTGGCCGGGCCATTCCAGCTGGAGCAATCGTCACATTAATCTCATTTCCCAGCCCGTCAAACTCAACCCAAACGTGTATATTCTGTCCACTCCTCATATTAACAGGAACAAGTTGAGACCCATTGTAGTACCCAGCTGGTCCGGTAACAACAGAAACTATACTATTGAGGTCAATTCCAACGTGATTGCCATCCGGATCATTAAACTCCTGGTTAAACCCGGTGTCGAATTCAATGGCGATAAGTGGACCTGGAGTCTGCCGAGAGGAGTTGAAAACCCCGAAGTATTGGCTGCCGAGAGCGGCGGTGAAGGAAGTGGAGCTTGAGATGAAAAACGCGAGGCCGAAACCCGGGCTGCTTGAGATTTCCGGGAGAATTGAGAAGACGAATTGAGTGGAGAAGGAGATGGTGGAGTTGGAATTGGGCGATCGGAATTGGATTGGAGAAGGGTAGAAAGCTCGGCCGATCGCGAACTGATTGGAGTCGTTGGTGAGGCGGATGACAGGGGGTTCGAGGCGGGAGTCGTTGGTGAGGGTGAGGTTGGCGGTGGAGGTGAAGGAGTTGTGCAGGAATTGGAGTGAAGTGGACGGTGGTGGAAGTGAGAGGAAGAGGAGGAGGATCAGGTGGCGGAGCATGGTGGACTGTAGTGGTGGTGAATTGGTGATTGTTCAAAGTTTGACGATTTGGAGAAGACGACAGAGTTTGTGCTTTCGTTCTTCCCATTTTTGTTGAATAATATGAAATGAACTGGAATTTGTCAACTTTTCTAAATGCTTTTGAGAGTGACAGAATATGTATGTTTAGTCAAACGGTGGCGGTGGTTAACGATATTTTATCTGAATTCCAGATTAACTAAACTGTAAATACTAATTCCTCCGTCCCATATTAAACTTCTCATTTTGTCATGTTAGATATCTCATTTAAATCTTTCGTTTTCATTTTTGTACATTCTACTTCCATTAACAACAATAAATATATTCAAAAGTAATCCCCTACTTTTCAAACCCTCTAACAATTAATATATGTACTTTTCAATTCCACTACCAATATTTAATCAAAATATTACTTTTCTTTTTTTTTCTGACTTAAAGATATGAAACGGAGGAAGTAAGAAACTTGAAAACAAATTAAGAAGAGTTTTAAATTAGTT
>JAYMSL010005254.1:0-10288 GCA_036897195.1 Plantago coronopus
AGCGGGGTAATCCCAAATTCTGCAGCATTACGTTTCTACAAGTTCTTCGCATCATCTACTTGAAGGATACTCTCCCTAGTGCTACCAAATTTCTAACAGAATTGGGGGAAAGAGAGTGATGTATAGTTCTACAAAGATTCACGAATTATATGGATAAATCGGCGTTAATTAACGGAAGAAGCTGAACGATTATGTCACATAAAACTGTCGTGTGATTCGCCAGAAATACCAAAACCAATTTTACAAATATACAATTCAAAATATATCCAAGATGGAGGAATTTAAAAAATGGGCTTCCTTCACAAAAAACGCGGGCCTCCTAAATCTGGGTTTTCATCAAATACCCAATTTTAGCGGGCCGAGATATTTCGCTATTTGACTACCAAAGATGTATTTCGGGTTTTCAGAAATTCCAAAACAAAAATCGCCCCTCTACCCAGCGGTCCTGAATGATTTATCCTAAGTTTCTGGTTCCGTAATTTATCCTAAGTTTCTGATTCTGTCCAGCAATGGAAAACTCTTTTTCTAAAAGCCACGAGAATGAATCCAAACACAGAAATACAACATAACCCAACCACGAAATTATATACAACATAGAACAAGTTGATTCTCATCGCTAAAACAGACTGTTAGTTCTTTTTTTTTTCTTTCTACGATTTCTTCTCCTGCAGTTATCCTTCTTGGTTTTTCTTTTTCCTCATGTCCTTCTATTTTTTCCCTTTCGTCTCCAAACTGAATATTTAACTAATTAATCGTTTCCCAATATCATCTTTCTCCGCATTCTGTTCATCGGGAATAGTGGAAATTCGGTGCTCCACCTCCTCAAAGATGGTACACGATGTCAGCCTCTCTCATTGAAAATATCTTCATTCGGCGTACAAAATTCACCTAGACAAGAGTGTTTTCAATTGATTTTCTGTTAATTACAATAAAAAAATTCATGAATCTTGAACTTAAACTCAACTACGTCTGAGATTCTATTATTATAATTCTTTAATAAATGATTTTAAGCTGTTTTTTAATACCTTTTTTAGTCTCCTGATATATTATCGCCAAAATTACTAGCAACCAAGTGTATACTTCGGACTAAACAAGCTACATGGTGTTGAAACTTAATTAATAGCGATAAGCAAGTTACAACATAGTAATTGCTATACTTAGCAACATGTGTAAGCTAGTTACAACATAGTAATGGCTATACTTAGCAACATGTGTAAGTTGGTGTATAGCTTTATTCTTGTAGCTAGTTTTGGATTTAGTCCCTTTAACTGTGAAATGTATTTTGGATACACTTTACCGCATTTTTTTAGTTAGATCAATAAATCTTTTGCGGATTCATAATTTACAAACAAAACAACAAGAAGAACCTACGTCTTTGGTGTATGATATGTTGTTGATTACAACACATATTTTTATAAACATCATTGTTATATATAATCTATAAGCAAATATATTTTTAACTTATATTTAGATCATTGTCTAATTTAAGACTTTATATTTATTTTTATATCAATGTAGCATGTACAATTGTGAAAGAAATAAACTCGAATCACTCCGAGTGTTGATTTATACTTGAATCTAGATTATGTTTGCCTCAGGGATGGACTCAACATGTGGCTAGGCTAGGCTCCAGCCGAGAGTATAGAATAAAATTTCGATTTTTTGCCAATAGTTCGGTGTTGTTGATGAATTTCTATTACATTTTCATACTTCTACTTTTCTAGTTATTGCTTTCCATCTTTACGGCAAACTATTCATAAATGATATTGGTAAGTAAAAATATCCATATTATTGAATATTATTCACTCCGTCCCACAAAAAATTACACATTAGGTAAGTGAGGTAGGTTACTTTTTGGTGAGGTGTGTGTGATGATAACGAATCTATATAGATATTAAAATAATTTTTTAGTGTGTGGGATAACTTCCTTATTTGGTAATGTGTAAAATTTTGTGGAACACAAAATATTGGAAAGTGACTAAAGTTTTACAGGACAAAAGGTACTATTTAGATTTTCATTGTATCATTTCTAAAAAGAAAAACCAACGAGAAGTAGTATCCACGATCCACTCGACAATGATTTGAAAGTTGTTGGCCAGAAAAGTTTAAGTAAGAAGATGAGATTGAAATTGAGATGGAGATCGAGATTAAAATTGAGATAGCATTTCCAGTAATTTCGGTGGTAAAATCTTCCCAATCCGTCCCTAGTTTGACTTGTTAACGACAAGAGTCTCAACTTGAGTTTATACTTCGGGTCGGTGTCAAAAGAATGAAACTTAAGTAATTATCTAGAGAACAAGTATAACAAAAAGAAGTCATATATCATCATATTAATTAACCTAGTGGTAGAGACTAGATAAGAACGAAAGATAAAAAGAGTCGTATTGAGCCTAATTAACTCGACTAGGTAGGAAAACGAGCGATCTCGACTTAAAAGCTATGCCAAGTTGAATCTATTTAGGTAGTGTTTGTCATTACTTCAAAAAAGCACTTCTCTGCTTCTGGAAAAGAAAAGCAGAATTATAGTGTTTTATTTCACAACTTTTGCTTTTGCTTTTCTAAAAAAAAGTAGGTAACCGTTGCTTTTTAGAAGCAGCCCAAAACTTGCTTTTTCTTGGTTAAAGCACTCCAGACTGCTTTTTTTTCTTAATTAGCAAACACCTGCAACTTTTTATTAAAAGCACTTTTATACCGCTTTAAGCAAAAGCAGGTTAAATTTTTTTTCTGAAAATCAATGCCAAACACTCACTTAATTCAACTTAATTCTTAAAATAGTCTCCTCAAAACCCACTTGCATCACAGTCGATCAGGAACGAAAGAAAATATTAACACGCGTTTTATGACAATTTAGGAATTGAACATCAACAAACAATATACTAATCCTGCGATAATGATCTCATATAGCATGTAGGAAAATGGTTCGACACGGGTTCGTGGTATGAATGAGTATATATACAGGTAGCAGCATTAACTTGGTATTATAACATTGAAGTGGGCATCCAGCAGACACCTGTCCTAAAATTGCAAAATTGTCAACTCCATTGACAAATGTTGGCCGAAGTTTTAATTGTGGGATGTTGAGTGTTGGCAGTTGCATGTGCAAGTGCAACTAAACATAAGTAGCAGTAACAGTCGTTAATAATTAACTAACGCTTTTAGCACTGTTTTGGTTAGTGGTTACACTTTTCTGACGCGTTTTTGGATAAGCGGCGAACTTGTTAAATTTATCTTAATTGTTTCGTATGATATGTATTAGACGTGGTCCAATTGGATCGTGCACTAACAACGTTGATGTTGAGTGCTTGGCTTTTACTTACAAGTAATCTGATACTGTGGATTGAGATAAAAGTTACAAGGCTGTGGATAAAAAGGAATGTGGTAGTCGAGAAGGAGTGTTACGGTAAGAATAAAACGTGTTATAAGTCCAGAATACAAGGATTGATAGAATAGAAACAAAGTGGCATAAATTAAATATTAAAGGTTTGATTGATATTATGGGTGGTACGAGATTTAATACATGGTTAAAACTGTATCATATGTTTTATAAAAAAATGTTGAAGAACAACTTTTTCGGTATGCATATCATTTCCTCAAATTTTGTGTATTTTCATCATTTTGTACAACTGGAATTCTTCAGAATTTCCGATTATCATAAAAATTACATATATTAAAAAAAAACCGATTGAAATATTAAATTTCCGCGAATTCAATTATATTGAGTTGTACTACTACATAAGAATATATTGTTCAACTTGTATCAGATGAATTTCTCGATAAGAATATATTGCCAGAATCTTTTAGAATATTCTTGTATTTGATGCTAAAATCAGGAGAGAAACTATCATATAGAGAACCATCCACCCAAATAGATGTCTCTTAAAAAAGGGGATATATATTTGTGATGTTTTAAACTTCAATTGTATGCTAATATGAAAATATGTGTTATTCCGCTTGACATAACTCCAATTATGTGTGTTCTTATGGAAATATGCTTTATTTCACTAGACATTTCTCGGGAAAGTGATATGATATGATCTATGTGTGGTAGAATTGTAGAGAAAAGCATTTCAGGTGTTACGTAATTTCTTCCATTGCTCATCATCAAGATGAACTGTAACCACATACATAAGATCTCATCATCAAAAAATTAGAGATACATAACACATTCTTGAAAAAAAGAGATCTTTTCTAGTTTTCGGCATGTTGGGAGTTTTTTTTCCTATTTTAAAACATCAAACTATTTGAAAGTACTACAAACTATTAAGTAAATATAAATGTACGGGTAAACCTACATCTACGACTTCCAAGCCTCGAATTCTAAACCCCTACTTACAGCTCATGTCATTCACTATTGCCTTATGACTCCCTTTTGACATGCATGTTGAGAGTAGGATTCATAATTTTTAAAATATAGAATTTATTTTAAAACAAAAATCACTACTTGCACGTAGATTCACAACAACCCTTGCAATACAATATTATCATTATATATATTAGTAAAACCAAATCATAAACAAAAAAATGACCTATTGACCCAACTAACCCTTGATTCATCAAGTAATAACCGTATCACGGGGCGAAGAAGACCGCTTCTTTGGAAAAGTGAAGTAAGGACAAACCGAGTCCATAAAGAAGTTGAACATTATGTAAAAATATACTAACACAACATGTAGAAATGTGCACACAAGCACAAAAAGTCTAGGATGATGGACCAAGCCAACGCTATGATGATCACAAATTTGGAGAAGGAAGAAAACATACAAACAAATCTTGTCCTGCATAAATACAATACTAGGACCATGCCATGATTCTCATCTGAATGAGACACTTGCATTACTATCTTGTGTTCATCTGTCCACCACTTGACCCCATCTTCTCTTCCTCCTGTGCCCTTCACCTTATCTCACTCACATATCACACCATTTTGTAACGCACTCATCTGATTTCGACATCATTCTATATCTCACTTTCGATTTTAATACATGTTTTTAACCCGTAAATTAAATGAGCTTAATTCACCATTCGACATGATGTGTAACTGTGTAAGTGCATATCTTGTAGAATGATTTATTGGTAGGGGAAATGCAATTTACACTAGTAATATGTAAAAGATGAACAAAATACAGAGAATGGTTTGAAAATTTGTTAAATATATCAAATTTGCAAAGCCTACAAACGGTGTTTCCTGTACAGCCCCTTTCTAAATGTACAAGATAAATTAAGCAGCACAACCATAGAAGAACTAGTTCACAGTTAGTTCTCTGTCTGAGTCCTCACTCCTCACCTAATAAGGACATACCGACTCCGGGAAAAACTCAAAAAAACGACAAGACGCTCTTAGTATCCAGCTGCATACCGATATACATAGTAAAAAAGAACACGCGTTAAACCATATTCTACAGCCCTAAAGGCCACTACTAGTTATATTTTTTGTTGCGAAACTGGACCACAGTACCACGCGACCAGGGAAAAAGGAATTAGTAATCACTCCGTCTCATAGGATTAAAGAGAACTTTGTGGGTGGTGTAACTTTCAGCCAGGTCGCATTCCTATGAAGTAGTTGAAATCATGGTGCTGGACACGAAGTTGCTTCAGCCATGAATCTGCAACACTCAAGAGTGACACAAGCCTCTCTCTGTCCCGGCCACTCTTGTCTGAAACCCACACATCTCCTTGCATTTTATAGGTGGCCAAGCCAAATGGAGGGAGTGAGATGCTTTCCCCTTTCTTTCTTTTCTTCTCCAGGTCTTCAGCATCGTCTTCGATTTCCATATCTATGAATCATCACCAATGGTCACTCACACACGATAAATCAACTACTCGTAATTCATCAAGTTAACATTTGAGCAAAAGCTTACCTTGAAAAGAAGAAGAAAGGGTGTGGTATGTGAGGAAGCATGTTTGCAAGTCTTTTATGGTACGTCCGGTGGGAATGTGGTAAATTGGATACCTAGGAATTCAAGTAGATGATTATTATCTACATGTTACTGGAACTGATCACCAATAGCGCACCAATACGAATGTAGGTGACATATATAAGTTGAAAATGAATTCCATCCTCATAAAGCAAGGATGGAAAGAGAGACTAACCAGGCAACTGCCATCCAACTAGCAGGTGAAAGGTCTACACTCCTCAGTGACATTAGTCCGGGGTACCTTTGAGCTAAACTAGTAATCTGAAAACAGATAAACTACATTACATCAAGGTAAAGATTCGGCACTTGTCATATATGCTACTGTTTAAAAACAAATTCCGACAATTAAAAGCAAGAATATGTTCTATATTAAGACACAGGGAATATTTCCCACCACAAAAAGAGTAAGTATTCTGTGAACCAATATGGTGAATTGGAATTAAGATAAGACACTAACAATATTCTGAAAAAAAAGGAAACGGCAACGATTGGAGCACATTGATCCATGTTCAAAATTCAAAGATTCTACAAGTTCTTGACTTAGATGGCTATCAATTAAAAGATAGTAACTGATCCAATCGTATCGATAACAACTTTCTTTCCTGTAACTAATCCTCCAATAATGCGCATCAATACGAATGACAGAAAAGAGAAGGAAAACAAAAATTACCTTGTCCGTAAGAGGAACTCTTCCGTAAGGAGAGGATCTCTCAAAATACTGAAAATAAAGATTGCCCAATCTTTTATTTTGTTGCCACAAGCTGTCTTGCTCAAATAGTCCTTCCTCGGACGAACAACCATCCCACCTCGATAGCTTTTCACTCTCGCTCTCATCACTGTATGAATCGCTAAACGAGTCCCTAGTCTCGCTCACAGAGTCGGTCTCTTCCCTATCCCTAAACATATACATGATCAATAAGAAATAAGCACACAAACAAACATGATCCCGAATTTGGAGCGGAAAACAGTAACAAATGACCAAATGTAACTCAGAGGCCAATTGAAAAGGCTTATAACATTATACCAAAAACCAGTACTAACATTCTTCACAACTGGAACTAAAGTTTTAAAGCAACTCCAATATCCAGACCAACAGAATTAGAATTAGAATTAGATTACAAGCTGCCTCATTATTATTATTATACTCAACATAATCATCTGGTCAAGAAAGGTACACATGACTTGACTTGGTTAAAACTTGAAAACAAAGGGAATCAAAAATTGATAAAAGAAGAAATGCAAATAACATTGATTACCTTAAAAAGGTTTCAGATGAATTACTGGTGAAAATCTGGATAGCAGAGAGATAAGGCACAAAGTACTGGACAACATCTTGGCCATCATCAGAAACAATTGGAACACCAGTTCCATAAGCACTCCATTCATCGAAGGTATTCCAAAGATCACCTAGAGTAAAGTAGTCAACTTTTTCCCTTTCCCATGGATGCCATAGCCTATTAAGCTTCTTCATCTCACTCTGCAACAAGAATCATCAATCAACAAACAAGCAAAAACACCAAGAATTGGAAATTGCACCCAATTGGAAGGCAAAACCGCAAAAACAGCAAACATTAAGTCTGAGGAACCAGAAAGAAGAGGAAAATCATGAACCTTGGAGAGGAATTGAGATGGGACGACGGGTGTTGTGCAATCCAAGAAGCAGTCAAGGTTTGTTTGCATTGGAACCTTGTCAAACATCAACATAATTAAAATAATTTTCTACGAAATAGAGACAGAGAGAGAAAGGAAAAGATGGAGAAAAAGAGATTGATACAATTCTCTCTCCTGACTCTTTTTTGACGAGACAACAAACAAAGCAGAGAAAAACAGAGAAAACGAGAGAGGAAGGAAGAAAAACAGAGGCAATGGAAGGTAGATTTTATTGAGGAGAGGAAGAGAGAAATCAACGGGATTTTTTTCTCTTCTTTGAATTCAATGGAGGAAACACAATAAAATAGGTAAAAAAGAAAGGAAAAAAACCAAATTAAATAAGATTACTATAGTTTGACGCTTGGACAATCAAGTAAGCACAATCCACAAGTCTTTGTCAACTCTCTCTAATCTACACCATTTAGTAGTCTTTTCCTTTTTCCAAAAGGGAAACTTTCTCAATAATTCCTAATTTCTCTGAATTTTTTCCCCCCTCACCACAAAACCAGGATTCAACCTTCAACCGAGATTTTCTCCGCCAACACCAAAACCCCGGATTCTTTTCCCCTCTCTAAATCAAAATTCAAGTTTGTTGGTTGTGTGATGAGCTGAAGAGATGAAGGGAAACGATTTATATATGAATTGGAACGGAAAACCACATGGGTTTGCGTTTGTGATAAAAGGGAATCGACTTTCTTTATCTCGAGAAAGCCAACTTTAGTAGAAAGATGATGTAAGATGTTATGTTTGTATCAGAATATCTGGTTATTCACTGGGAAAAAGCTTGCCGTTTGGTGCTTAAAATGTGTCTCTGTGAGTCTGTTGTGTGAAAGAGAGAGAGAGAAGAGAGAGATAATTCCAGAGGCAGTTTAAGGAAGATTGGAGATTTAATATTTTCTGGGCATTTATGGGAGATAATATCTGTCGATTGAATTTTGATCCACTTTAAGTAAATGCATGTTATGGATTTAATTCTTGAATTTAATGCCTATGGTTTCTAGTTCTATTTATCCTTTCGTCAACTGAAGGTTTTTTCGTTGTTGTTGATTTAAAATGCATTTTCACGTTTGTGAGATCGGAAAAGGATGCAGATATATATTCTTTAATAGACGTGTAATTTAAGACGGAACCGTCATCTACGTTTTGTTGGTTTTACTACCTCTATGAAGAGATCAATTAGAATATTTTATATTATAAAGGAAAAAGGATAAATTTTTAAAACGTCATGGATGAATATGATATCTATATAACATAATCTCATCTTAAACAGCGGGCGGGAGCCACAGAATAATTGTAAAGTAATAGGTCGTGGTGTAACGAAATGCCAATTTCAAAATCGCGATTTTATTCAATTTCTTTGTTCAATTATTGTATTTTAGTTCCAATATACCATGGGGCATAAATATAGATTTTCAACCAGCCGAACATAAAGTGAAGTCCAACCATTTAGGCCGGTGTATTAACTTTTGTATTATTCATATAGGTGATATGTGCTCACATACGAAGATGTATCATTTTTTACACATTGTGTAACGTGTGTGCGTGCACTAAAAATTCCACCATTCTAAGATTTCTAAAAAAAATGAGTGTGTATGCACTTTGTTAATATGAATAACATAATAAACTCGTTTAAGATATCTGAAGTTTTAAGACATTATATTCAACCCCCAACAGCGAGACCCGACCCTTCAATTTGTGACCAATGCGATTCATGAACTAATATTTGGATGGTATGGTAGCCCTACTAGCGAAAACATGTCCGTTCTCGCACTTAATCATTGGCTACGCGCAGACTGTACAACTTTTCAACTAGGGCCTAGGGGTGTGCAGAACTCTCGGAAACTGAAAACCCGCATCGGAAATAGAAAAAATCCGCACCGACCCGCCCCGACGCAGCATTTTCGAATCGGGGGTCGGATTGACATTTTCGGGTTCGTATCGAATTAATTCGATTCAATCCGAAAAAAAAGAAGCCAAAACCCTACTCCCACACTCATCTTCCAACCGTCGCCTCCCTCCTCAGTCGTCAGTCCTCATTGCCACGTTCCAACGCCGTCGCGCCCCCTCACTGTCAACTTCCAGGCAGCCGTCGCGCCCCCCACCTCGCCTCCCAGCCGCCGCGCCACCTCCCTCACTATTGCCTCCCAGCCGCCTCCCAACCTTCCAACCGTCGCCACGCCTCCCTCGATGTCGTCTCCTCACTATTCACCTCACCTTTCTCCTCCTTGCTCATCTTCGGTGCACGATAGACTTCGAGACCAACTAGAAATCTAGACCTTGCAGAACTCGCATGTGCAGTTTCTTTTTGTTTTTTTTTTTTTTATATTTGTAAAAAATGTTTGGGTTTCTTTTCGGATTAATCCGAACCCGATTTACAATTTCGGATCAACTAAAATATGATCAATCCGATTCAATCCGAAATTTTGAATCAAATCGGATCAGATTGATCCGAATGCAGAACCCTATTTTCAACAGTGAGCCACCCACTTGAGGATTTCTCTAAAGATATATCATGTTTTATCATTGGAGTTCTATGGATGAGTTCTCAAAAATAAATGTGCTTCTTATATCGGAATGGGTAGTGTAAGTACTCCTTTAAGATACTAGAAAATATGCACTCGGTCTCCTCGTGCACGTTTCTATAGGATAGTTTATAAAAATGAGAGTGGACGGAGTAACATAAAACCACAATGTAACAATTTTATAAACAATTAATTGGAAGG
>JAYMSL010005255.1:0-10287 GCA_036897195.1 Plantago coronopus
GGAAGGGGCAAAAAAGGGAAAAAAAGGGTTCCGGCTGCCTTTTTAAATGGGGAGGTAAATACTTCGGTTTTCCAGTTTTAAATATAAAAAAAACCAATCTAAACCCAAGTTATGATTCATTGTGTATGGTTTTTGGGAAACCCACTAAAATTTTTTTTTCCAAATTCTGGTGAAATATTAAAAATTGACAAAAAAAAAAAGAAAATTTTTTCCTTTGTTTTAAATGGAAAAAAATTTTGTTGTTTCAAAAAAAAAAAAAAAAAAAAAAAAAGAAAGAAAAATTCAAACTCGAACTTCACCAAAGTTAAGAGCTTTAATCATAGTGGAGCTTCCTGTTTTGTTATTCCTATTATCCTAATACATTGCAGCAGTTTGATGGGTTTTTGTGCTTGAGTTGCTTAATGTACATTCCTCCAGGATGGCACTTGCTGTTTCTTGTGTGTTTTTGTTATCAAGCGTGATAGACAGTACTAATTAAAAGCTGTTGAAGCAATTTAATCTCTTAAGTACAATTTAATCTTCTATCACTGGTTTGTCTGAATACAGACTTAATATAGTACTTCCTCCGTCCCAAATTATGCTTCCCGTTTTGACTTCCGGTCAACAAAATAAGAGAAGAGTATTTTGATTAGAATATTGGTAGTGGAGGTGGTACTGGAGGTGAAAAGTAGATATATTAATTGTTAGTGGGGTTTAAAAAGTTAGTGGGTGATTACTTTTGAATATATTTATTTTTGTTAGTGGAAGTAAGATGTACAAAAATGGAAACGGGAAGCTTTAAATGGGACACCCAAAATGGCAAAATGGGAAGCTTAATATGGGACGGAGGAAGTACATGTTAGCTTAATTATTTTTTAATGTAAATTAATTCATTGTAGGACGACATATATGTGACCAGAGCACCTGGAAGGTTAGATGTTATGGGTGGAATCGCTGACTACTCCGGCAGCCTTGTGTTGCAGGTAAATAACACCTCTCTTATCTTCTGTTCCCCCTTCCCAACCTGATAAAGATGTATTGAACAATCGCCAGAAGATAATTCATCGAGTGTCCATGCCATCTACCTTGCTATTTCTTCCAATAGCTAGAGATAAAAAATCATGTATTGAAATTTATTAGACTATCTAAAGAAATCCGTAAATTAAAAGATTGTGATTCTAATTCCTGTTACATGTGATGTTGATTGTCAATTTGTCATCATTAAGTAATCCCGATTAACATCTCAATGATTCAATTAACACCATATCGTTGTTGCAGAACCACAATGCATGTCTTATGGGATTATAGACTTATATGTAGCCACATTGGTCCTGATGTTTTTAATATACCCAACAGTTTACCATTAATGTTTTGACTATGATACAGTCTTTTTGGACAGTTGCCCTGTGTAGTCAAAACGTTTCAGCTTATTGCATGCACAGAGCAAAATGGTTTTTTGCCTTGTCATGATATGATCTGGTCTATTTTTTTGCACTGGAGAGATGACATGTGTTCTCCCCTTTCTGGTAACTCTGAAAGAAAAAAGTGACCAGGCCACTCGTATTCCAAATGCTACTTTCAGCTTCCTCATAACTGAGATGGTTTTCTCAATCGTTACTGAAAACATTTGCAGATGCCAATTAGAGAAGCATGCCATGTTGCCATTCAGCAGATCCATCCTGCTAAACAGAGACTGTGGAAGCATGCTCAGGCTCGAAAGATTGCTAAAGGACAAGAATCAACTCCCGTTCTGCAAATTGTATGTGATTTTCATTCGACTCATTTTATACTTCCCACAAATATATTTCGAAGGAACAAGAAAGATGAAGAGTGAGGCTATTATAGATTAAATAGTTAAGAGTATATTGAGAGCTCTCACAGTATGTAACTACGTAGGGCATGGTTAATTGCTTATATCAGTTGAGGATTATCACAGTTTTAAGGATTTTTACCCATTTTATGCCAACAGCTTCCTCATTTTTTTTTTTCAGTATTGTTATCTATCTGCCTGATCTTTTACTAGATCAGATCTATACTTGTTCTCTCACGTGACTTATCGAGAAAGTTCTCGCAGGTCTCATATGGCTCTGAGTTAAGCAACCGTGGGCCAACCTTTGATATGGATCTTTCAGATTTCATGGAGGAAGGGCAACCCATGTCGTATGAAAAGGCTAGGAGTTACTTTGCTCGAGATCCATCCCAGAGGTTTCATTTATATGTTTTCTATTCAGCTTCTTTCCAGTTATTTCTTTTTGTTATACTAAGTAGAATCCCATCTTAGATGGGCTGCATATATTGCAGGGACTATCCTCGTTCTGATGACAGAGCTAAACATAAGATTTGAGAATAGTATTAGCATGCTGGTATGTGTCTTAAGAATTATACTTTGCAATTTGCACCATCTTTTACCCTATAATCAGTTCCTTAAGTTCTCTTGATGATTTATAAACCTTCTAAATTGATGCATGATTTAGAGTTGTGGGTGCTCGTAATTATTTTTAAGCCTTATAACTCTTTGCGTCGTCAGAAGTTGTTGGATGCTCGACTTAATGGGTTCAGTAATGTGTGGGTTTTAACCAACCGTGTGTTACTTGACTACTTTTCCCCGATCCTAGCAAGTCAGGCTTAGCCAATTAATGTGTTTTAGTGAACATGGAAGTTTCAATCCGGCTGAAATGTAGGATGGAGATGGATATCCCTATGCTTTCATCTTTATTACTCTATCTACCACGCATTCTAGATTATTCTATGCTATTATTTGCAATGGAGGGTTTCCTATCAGAGAGTTACATTTACATGAGTCCTAACTTTCTAGAATTGTAGTCTTGCACCAACAGTACATGACGTTAGCCCCATATGCGACAGAAACTCTCCAAAATGTTTGGAAGTCACGATCAGCATGCTTTGGTACCCATAAATTTCTTCAGGTGTATTGGAATATATTTATACAATCATGTCTCTGTCACCATACTTTTATGCTTTGCTGAAAACTGTACACAGCTCCATTTCGTATATGCTTTTGTGAATTTGAATTGTAAATTTCAGTACGTGACCGAGTTTTATATGTTAATTTTGTTCTTACTTCTTACTGACCTCAAAGCAATATACAACTTATTTTCATTAGCCACATGTTTTGTAAAATAAAGCTGGTAAATTTTGGTTAAATTCCTTTCGTATAAGTGTAAAAGTCAGAATCATTAATAGATTCATAATATTTTTTTAAATGCAGGTTTTTTCGGCTGTCCCAGAGGGAAAAGGTGTCTCTTCCTCTGCAGCCGTGGAGGTTGCTAGTATGGCTGCAGTTGCTGCTGCTCACGGTATTTTAATATTACCTCCGTCATCTCTTCAAGCTTTTGACCATTTAATATTCCCATTTTCCATAGTTTGTCTTGATATATATCTTATAGTCTGATCGTCCATATAAGAGGTTTAAAAAAAAGGAAATGTGTAATAAGAATAATTAGATGAAAGCTGACAATGAAACGCAGCTCAGTTGTTAAGCCGCTTCACCTCTAACAATAGGTCGGGGGTTCGAGTCACCTCGGGGGGAAAGGAGAAACCATTATTGATCCTCGCTTTGCCTCTTCCAAAATAATTGGATGAAAGCTGAAAGAAGACCAATTTACTTTAGTTATAGACTCTTCATGTTCTTATAAGTTTTATGTAAGTTTGTTTACTTCTAAAGAATATGTCATACCCGCGTTAGGATCAAGAATTTGCATAAGTTTTAGGCATAAAAGAACCCCTAAAAGCATGTGGAAACATAAAATAAGATAAAAGTTGGACTGTTGGAACAAAACTAATTTACTCTTAAGCTTATCGGGTTCTTATAATATTGTTTACTCGTGTACTTAATTTTCATTGAAACGATGGAAGAGTTCTATTGCACATGTAAAAGATTGAGTTTTGCCAAGCAGATATGACGATGATAGTAGGGGAAAATAAGTGCTGAATTCCAGGTATCTGAGTGGAGTCATATCATGGAATGGATTACTTAATGGATGGAGAGATGCTAACCTCTGTCTCTCTTGTTTTTATTTCCGTCATTTCTTTTGGGGCCGTGTTTGTCATTTTTCACAAGTCTCGGAAATTGTGCTAGTCTGCCAGATCATATGTTTCAGGCTTTCATTCCATTATATGTCTATGTTAGTTCTTAATGTTACTACTACAATTTATGGCTTATGATGTACACGTTTTATGTACTCTAAAATATATACTCGGCATCACCCTATCCAAGTCCCTAATTTCTTTTCAAATTTATCCTGTAGTTTATTTATGTTCTCTGTTTTCTACCACATGACTCCCGTAACCTGTCCAATACCCCAAATAATTTAGTGGGTGATGAAGTCTCCTCCCAAGAAGTGGATAACAGAAAAATGGAGTCAACTATGCTTATGTATATTCAGAATATTTTCCATCTAGTGGATTTTTTGTTTTATTCTTAGTTGGATAATGACCTTGTGGTCTGTTTAAGGTGTGGTTCTGCCAGGAAGTGTTCACTGCTACTATTTCCGGTTGCTAAAACTTAAGCATGTACATCAGACTCCGAAAGACTATGAAATCTGGAAATTTAAAGGTGTATAATATGTGTTTCCTCTTTTGTGCTTTTCAGGATTGGAAATCAACCCTAGAGAGCTTGCCTTGCTCTGCCAAAAGGTTTGATTGCACTCCAATCTATTTTATCAAGCCCAGGCTTTCATCACAAATTTTATACTGAATCCGTGACACTATTCCCATGCTTGAAGGTGGAAAACCATATAGTTGGAGCACCATGTGGCGTGATGGACCAGATGACTTCTGCATGCGGAGAATCTAATAAACTACTTGCCATGATTTGCCAGGTAGTTGACCCAGTTAATGTAAAGTCTAAAGAGAACATTCTCCTAGAAAATAATAGTTCTGAAACCCTTGAAACTTCTTTGCAGCCTGCTGAAGTTCTAGGTTTAGTAGACATTCCAGGCCATGTAAGGTTTTGGGGAATCGATTCAGGAATTCGACACAGGTATAACCTCGCTTAATATTTTATCAGCTACTTATAAATCCATGTCACGATGTCTCCCTCCATATCATGTGTGATTACTAGCAAGCAAAATTTTTCGCTGTGCATATATAATTTGGTGGTTAAATTTGTTATTTGTTGGCAAGTTTTCTTTTTTGTTGTGCAACTTTCCTCAAGTAGTGTGTTCACATAAAATATGTTGTGCAGTGTTGGTGGTGCTGATTATGGATCTGTGAGAATAGGTGCCTTCATGGGCCGGAAAATTATAAAATCTATTGCATCAGAATTGTTATCTCAGTCTAGTGGGATGGCATGTGATGATATGGAAGAGGATGGAGTTGAACTACTCGAAACTGAAGCTTCCTTGGACTACTTGTGCAACTTGTCACCCCATAGGTGAGCGTGGTTACTGTTATCCTCTGCCTTTGTGGAAGAAACTTAGCCTCTTGGATTTGTCTTGCGCTTTGTTTGAGTTTCAGAATGTTTTTCTCTTCAGTTGACATAGTACTTGGCTAAATGCTAATGCACGTAAACTAATATTGTGACAGTTGGGAACTATGACCTTAACTGAATATGATCTATTCTTGTCATGTATTTCAGATATGAAGCAGTTTATGTTAAGAAGATTCCTGAAACCATAGTTGGTGAGGCTTTCTTGGACAAATATACTGACCACAATGATTCAGTCACGGTCATAGATATGAAACGAAATTATGCTCTGAGAGCTGCTGCCAGACACCCTATATACGAAAATTTTCGTGTTAAGGTAACAAAAGCAACGTGTTACGCGTGCTTGAAAAAACTTTACAGGATACTAGATTCCCCGGGCCTCAGTAAGTCTATTGGTTATATAATAATACGAGTTTTTTGTATGATTACAAGGCTTTTAAGGCGCTCCTAACATCCACAACCTCAGACGACCAATTAGCAGCTCTAGGAGAATTGCTGTACCAGGTATTCTTTTCTTTTTTTTGTCTGTGTATATTTCCTATCATGCAGTTACGCTTCGTAGTTGCAGCTGGAAATGGATTGGATTAAGGATAGAGCGGATAATATTTCTTGGCTCGGGGGGAGGGGGGGTGGAAGTCATTTGTTTGTCAAAGTATGAAGTGGAATATTGATTGTTTCTTCCTTAATGTACAGTGTCACTACAGCTATAGTGCTTGTGGGCTAGGGTCAGATGGGACAGACAGGCTTGTCCAGCTAGTACAGGAAATGCAGCATAGTAAAATCTCAAGATCTGCTGAAGGAACTCTGTATGGTGCAAAAATTACAGGTGGAGGATCTGGTGGCACAGTTTGTGTTGTCGGCAGGAATTGCTTGCGAAGTAGCGAACAAATTCTTCAGGTAATGTAACACCACATGACTCAGTAGTCGGGAGCTTTTCTTACGGACTTGAAAAGCAGAAGTCCAAGAATATAATAATTTAGTTTCTTCTCCAATATAAGTGATTTAAAGCTGCATTTCGTACTTAAAAAGCGTTGCCTTGCGAACATGCACATAGACACTCTGTGTTCTTTCAGACACATCATTTTTGGACTTGAAGCTTCTTTGTTAGTCTTACAGGTGGTTACAGCTTACTTAGTCGATTTCAAAAATGTAGCACGTTAGCATCTTTAGTGCCCAGGATAACAAGACGTAATCATGATGAACTTACCATCTCTCATCTAAGAAGCTTATACTATTGTGTTTTACAATGCAGATTCAACAGAGATATAAGGGACAAACAGGGTATTTGCCAATTATATTTGAAGGATCATCACCCGGTGCAGGGAAGTTTGGGCATCTGAGAGTCCGGCGCCGTAGCATAAGCAATCAAGATTGAACGATGGGTGGCCTGCCCTAGCAGCATGACTGGTGATGACTGATGACTAGAATAATGGAGACCCCTATGGATCTAAATGAAGATCTCCTTGCGTATTCTTATAATAATAATTGTCTATATATATATCTAGGTACGTAGAATTAATATTCTTATGATGCTGAACATTATGGTGATGATAAATGTAAGTGTATATATAGAAATAAACTGGATTGCAGGAGGAATAATTTATTATGATTTGCAGTAAATTAGTTATTCGACTTGAGAGTACCTCGATGGTGTGAAAATGATGCTATATATAGTAACATTCAGTGAATTTGTGCTTCTGTTTGATAACATATCTATACACGGCTTCACACTTCACGTGTTCATTCTTCCGATTCAAGGTTGATCCCAAGTTTACCACTTTATATCATGATGTATGACTCGGTTAACCCAAAGCGGCGGGTTGGGGATGTGATGGAGTGTATGTGGACAAGCAAGGAGCAACGACAATCAAAGCTGCGTTGATTTCATGGAATACCGAGTAATTGGACTATTTAATCGAATTTTTTTTAAATAAACAATTTACATGTTCTTAAATATAAAAACATAGAGAAACTTTAATGGGTTAAATAGCTAATAGATAAGCCCAAAAGTGACATAAACCTATAATACTAAAATTGGTCTATCTTCGAATTCTATAATAACTCCTTCATATTACATCAGATGTTAGTAAAATATCGGCTTCCCGTAATCAAGCAAGCGATCAAATTATAGTGTGATATGTGCAAGGTCTGAGGATGTTTATATGCTCTTTGATATGAGGCATTTATAGGTAGTCGCTACTCGCTACCCTAGGTTTTCTCCGTCTATTTGACATTTGACTAGTGAAGTGTTTTGAGCATTCCACCGAACAGAGTCTTAAGAACGTGCTTTGACGTGTTTCAAACATTCCATCAACCTAGCCTCGGAACGTGCCCTTGCCGTGTTTACATCAAATAGAGCCTTCTCCTAAAGGTTTGTCGTTTAATAAAGGTCCAGAAATACCCTCATCGTCTGCTTTCTTAGCTCTTGAAGTCTTTAGTAGGAACGTTCATTGAACTCTAAATTTAGAATGCTTCAATCTTCGCTAAGGTTTATTTAGACTCGTGTGTTTTTTTTAATGATAATTTGGCAAACTGAGCACTAAAAATACTTCCTGCGCAGTTCGCTTCCCAGATTCTTCTCCATATTCACTTGTCAGTTGCCATTCGTGAGTTCCTCTTACCATTTCAATTTCAATATCCGATTTCCCTTGTCTTGCTGGGCAGATACAGGGCGGGGTCAGAGTTAGCGGCCGCCTCACCCAAATTTTGAAATTTGTATATTTAACTTTTGAAGATTTTGACATTTTACCCTACCCAAAATTTCAAATTTACATCTTTTACCATTGAACTTTTAAAGATTTTGACATTTCGCCCACAAAAATTCAAAATTATTATTTCCACCACTCCGACTTCCAATCCTGACTCTGCCCCTGTCTGTCGTGTCTTCCCCATTGGCTTCTCTTGATAAAGGTGCTTTTTTGATGATTATCCTATTGTCCGTGTTCTCCAGCGGAATTTATTGGTTCGAATTTTTTGATGATCATACAAATAACGAAAATGACTAAGCATCTATGTTATCAAACCCGGCGGGTCGACCCGGATAACCCGCCACCCGGAGGCCTCTCGTATTTTTAAACCCCTAAATCCGGAAAGCCCCGCGACCCGTTAAAAACCCGGAAGAACCGCTAAAAACCCGGGTCTTAAAAAAAAACTACCTTCTATCAATAGTAGCATAATGAAAATGACATTTATGACTTGTTTGTTTGTTTATCTTTGAAATCGTATTTAAACTCTTGTAATGTTTGAATTCGTTACTTATAATGTTTGAACTTTGTATCATCTTTTATTATAAAATTAGATTACTTGAAATCTTTTTTTTTTTGAAATGGCAAAGGGGTGACTCGAACTCCCAACCTATTGGTTGGAAATCTTGAGTTATTATATTCATTCGGAGGTGGAAATATGAGTATTTTGATGTTGTAGATATATCATATATATGTAATGATATTTATATATATAATTTGTATTTTTTTTGTGTTGTCCGGATCGACCTGGGTAAATCCGACCCAGGAGGTCGGCCGGGTCTGAGGCCGGGTCCGGGTTTGATAACATAGTTAGATAAGCATGTGTTAACCGCTTATAGCAATTCCTGAGCTGATCAATATGCGGATGGACCCACCTCTACATTGAAAATTGTAAATTTGTATTTTGAAGGAGCAAAGTACATTACTATTGATCAATCTCATGAACATTTCAAGCTGACAATATTTTGTATTTTGGTGACTGCTATTATACTCTTACAAATGAGTATATATAAATAAAATGAAGACATTAGAATAAAATCTATATTATCACTGTTTGAGTTTCATAGTACTACCATCTACAATATGTTTAACCCGATTATCATGCAAATGAAAGAGAGGTTTAGAATTGCCGCATGTATGTTTGGGGCAGCAATCAAAGCATACGATGAGGCAACCCGCCAGGTAACCCGTGCAACGACGCATGCACCAGTCACCACAGTAATCATTCCGACCACCGGAAACCATCAACGCCATCATCCCAATACTCATCATCATCATCATTAACATAGCGCCATTCATTGTGCTGCTCTTCATTTTCTGCTGCGTATATATAATATATTGCTTCTAAAGCTTCTCCTCTCTCTCCTTGGAGTTTGGATATTATGTTTTCTGTTTGTATATGAGTTTTCAGTATGCTAAATACAACTACTTACATATTCTATTTATAGCACAACAAGCATTAAAAGCATATCTCAACTTTCAGATTATCAAAACTAATAAAGGAAACATAAATTATAAAATATGAGATACCAACTATATAGTGCATGATACTTTGATATCATATCACAACTTTAATATTGAGGACATTCAATAAAGGAAAAATACAATAAATAATACTTGCTTTTAAAATAATTACTCCGATATCAAATTACAAAAAGACTTGTGAGAGATAAAATCTTTTTAACTTAATAAAAAGACCGATGTTTTATTGTTTTTAGCTAAATATTATTCTTTTCATATAAAGTTTTAAAAAAAGAAATAGACTTTAAAGTTCTGAATTAAACTACATATATTCTTTTCTTTTTGAAAACGACAAAATTTTCATTAATTAGAAAAAAAAAAAAACATAAGAGATACTCGGAACAAATTACAAACAACACCAGATATAGCCGAAACTTAACGAATTAACAATGAAAAATTGTTTGAACCCAATTCGACTACACATGAACCACGATCCGAACCTATACCAACAAAACACCTATGAACCCGAATATGCCTAGCCCCACACCTAGTGGCGTACATAAAAAATACCCACCCGCCAAACCGCCCTACCCACCCGCCTTTTAACCGCCGAAGGCGGGTAGCGATTTAGCAAAAAACCGCCGCGGGTAAAAA
>JAYMSL010005256.1:0-10285 GCA_036897195.1 Plantago coronopus
CTGGAACCAATTTGCTACGACAAAATTTGTTGGTGAAGGTCTTCTCCTACAAAATACCCACAAAAATCAATGTCACTGAAGCCCTGTTTTTTTGTAGTGTGTTCACCTGGTGCCCGGGTGTATATACCTTTCTTAATATTGTATGGAATTTTAATATTCTTTGTTCTATTTTTTATTGCACAGATGGATCAAAGCGGACTAGGTCGTGGTATAGGACGAGGTTCAGGAAGGGGTGCCGGAGTACTGAGACAAGGCTCAGGACGGGTACAAGGTTCATGGAGGGGATCTGGACTGGGACAAGGGCGACAAGGTTCAGGGCGGGGATCTGGACTGGGACAAGGTTCAGGGCGGGGATCTGGCCTGGGAAGAGGTTCAGGACGGGGATCTGGACTGCGACAAAGTTCGGGGCGGGGATCTGGACTGCGACAAGATTCAAGGCGGGGATCTGGACGTGGACAAGGTTCAGGGTGCAGAGCTGGACTCGCGCAAGGTTCAGGGCAGGAAGCTGGAGTGACTAGACACGGGAGGAGAAGACCGGTACTTTGCTAAATAATAAGTTTCAATCTCCTTTTCAATTTAGCAAACATTATTTATTTAAGTAATTTTATGCATGCAAAATTATTTACTTTCATGTAGTACTTTTTTCATAATCACATGATATTAGAGTGCTCTTTTGCACTATTGTACTTGTAAAGTGTGCACTTCGTTATCTTAGTAAAATTTGGCATTTTTATAATAATGTTATTAGGTGGTCGAGTGGTAAGAGTGTTGGAGTAGAGTAATAAGGGTGTTGGAGTAGCAAAGGAGAGGTTGGCGGTAAGGTAGTTTACATTGGAGCTATAAGGTGGTAAATGAGCAGTGTAGTTAGATTTTACGTTTTAAAAATGAAACATAAATCACATTTTATTTCTGTTTCTTATGTTGCGTACGAGGTGTAATTTAGTATTTGACCAGATGAATATACTTTCTTCACTCATGAAACTCGAACCATATGGAAAAAGTAAACGATAAATTTTGTATTTATAAACTTAAAATAACTAAGAGGCATAATGTTTGTGAAGGTATACCATATCAATTTAATAAAATCATAAATTGGCATATGAGTGTGTAAAAGAATTAAGCTAATGAGTTTCATTTAATTAGGTATGTTGCTGGAACTCTTATTTTTGATTTTATAATTTTAAAATTGACATGCTAAATTTAGTTACTGATAATGTTCTAGGTGCTTGAGCCATCATCTTCATCTGATTCAGACTATAGACCGGTTGATGATTCAGATGATAGTTTATGTGCTGATTCCACCAGTCTATCTGATGAGTTGAATGTGGAGCAAGGGTGTTGCAATATAGATCTGGATACATCTTCTGTAGAACGTCCTTATGAAATGGTAATCTATCATATAGTACAATGCATGAATTGAATATGATTGCATGACTTATAACACTATCATGCATTACAACACAATGAAGTAATTAATGATTCTCATAATTTTAACCAAAGCATGATTAACAAATAAATTGTATGTTATTAATCATGCTGAAAAATAGTACAATTACATATATACTTTGTGTTAGATTTTTGTTAATATTGAATTGCGTTCATTTGTGTTTGATCTAATTATTTATAACTTGTAGCAGGTCAGCCCAGATTGCATCCAAGCACTGCAGCTTCCATCAGCTGACACTATAATAAATGTGAGATTGTATAATACTCAAAGGACATATAAAGTGTTATGGAAGAGTAACGAGAGGAAGCTAAGCGGCAGGGATTGGAGAATTTTTATTAAGAACCATGATTTCAGGTTAGGACACAGACTCAAGTTTAGGGTTGTTGATCCCAATACACGGGAATTTGAGGTGTCTACATACATGCACCCTCCAAGGAGAGCTCGTAATCATATTCCTAGGAGAAATGTCGAGGGTTCCGCTCCGCCTGTCATTGGTGATATTCCTAGGAGAAATGTCGAGGGTTCTGCTCCGCCTGTTATTGATAATATTCCTAGGATAAATATCGAGGATTTCGCTCCGTTGGTCATTGATTTGGATGTTGAAGGCGACAATGAGGATGAGGAGCGTAACAGTCGTCGTGAGAAGATGGTAAGTTTCATAACTAATGTTCCAAGTTGTAGGTAAGTTATGCAAACTTGCATAATTCATGTTATTTGTTCACTTTCATTATCTCAAAGTTTCTTTTTTAAATGTTAAAGCCTCACTATCCCGAGAGAACGCGCAATCCCATCCCCAAGAGAAAGGTCGAGTGTTCCGCTCCACTTGCCATTGACGTGGAAGGAAACATAGATGCTGATTTTGAATGCGACAGTGAGGATGATGACCCTAACCGTAATAACAAGATGGTAAATCTCATAATTAATGTTTTAAATTGAGTTGTTGTTAAGGTATGCCAACTTGCATCATCGATGTTATTTGTTGACTATCATTTTCAAAGTTTTTTTTTCAAAAAAATGTTTATAGGTGAAAAAACCCAAGCGTCCAGCAAACAAGGCACGCTATCCTATGGGATCGCACAATCCTAGAAAGGGAAAGTGTCCTGCTCTGCCTATCAATGATTTGGAGTGCAACAATGATTTGAGTGATGGCAGCGAAAGTGAGGATGATGAGTCTTACCATCATCAGGATATGGTAAATCTCATAATTAATGCTTTAAATTAAGTTGTAGTTAAGGTATGCAAACTTGCATCATTGATGTTATATGTTGGCTTTAATTTGCTCAAAGCTTTTGTTTGTTTTGTTTTTTAAAATGTTTATAGGTGAAACTTAAGTGCCCAACTAGTATACCACAGTCAAGCAACAGAACTCACTTGATGCCAAAGGGTAAAGCTGCAAAGAAAGATCGATTCTTAACCATGAAGAAGGCATTGGAACAGGCAATTGCAGAGAGAGACAAGGCAAATGCAGAGAGAGACAAGGCTGTGGGTGAAGTGCAAGCTATGAAAATGCAACTTCGAGCTATGTTCGGAGAGGGCGGGCACAATAACACTGATGGGTCAGGTGGATCAGGACATAACCAACTGTACCTAATGCCGCCGGGTGCTGTAATAGAAGAGAGTGATCATAATGAAAGTACCGACGATGGCGCACATGTAGCATTTCCAAATGCTAGAAGTAGGTACAACAGGTCGAATAGACCTCGACATCCGAGGAGAAGGGATAATGGTGATCACAAGAATGATAAAAGTGATCGTAAAGGGCTTGGTGGCTCTCATAAATAAATGAGAGTTCATACAATTATTTATACAATGTTTAAGGAGTTTATTTTGTGTTTTGTTTGATTATTTGGTAGGTCAAAATCTACCATTCATTGAATTTCACATGAATTATGTTGAGTTTAAGTTAGACTATAGGTATTTAGACTACAATATGTTGAACTTTATGTTTCATTCCGTACACGTTTTTCATTCTATTGGTATTGAATTCTGTGTTAAATTCCGTACACGTTTTTTATCCTATTTGTAACTCGAGTCAGAGTTTAGCGATTTAGTCAAAGATTTGCAATTCATGTAGAAATCAGATATCATTTTGCAATTTCCAATTCTATAATAACAAATGATACTGTTCAATTAGAGGAACATTTTTTTCCTAATCTAGTTCGACTTTATATGGTATATTTATTATGGTAGATTTAATTTCCTTGTTAGGTTTAATTTTCTTTGTATAGATGGTTATGATAGATTTTTGATTAATTTCTACTTTAGATGGTAGATTTTATGTATTTAAAGACTTCATTAATTGTTGCTTTTGCTTCATAGTATTGATGATTGATTAAATAAAAATCGAGATTTTCTTTTAAATATGTCAATTCTTCGGTATTCTATGGAATCAACGAAGCTTTAAATATCGTTTTACCTTGCTTGTGCACGCGCGCTGCATTAAATTGGTATCAGCTGCCAGCCGATCCTGGAAGAGTGGTATCCGCAATTCCAGCCGATACTGAGTTATGCCATGTGAGAGACAGAGGAGAGTCAACAATCGTGCCCAGATCTATGAGGTCAATTCTTCGGTATCCCGCGAAATCAACGATGAATTGATTGATCAAAGTGCTCGTCGAAAATGATTCGAGTTGCAATTCTTCAATGACTTTTCAGAATCATCCAAAAAGGTAAATGTTTCGAAATTTTATATGATTCGAAGGTTTTGTTAAGTTAGACACTAAACGTGATAATAAATCTGTTAATTGGAATGATGCACCTATTTCGGATTATGAAGATTTTAAGTTTCTTGGAGATATGTAAATTATTCGGTATTATAAATTTAGTTATCCCTTGTTTGTCCACGCACGCTACATCAACAACCTTTTCTGCAATATTCACTGACCATTAGATAAACATCAAACGACGCCATGTCTGGGTTACTAGCGTGGGCTGCGGCGGGTGGCGGAGCGACGAAGAGAACGATTTGAATTTCATTCCGCTCACCTTCACTCCAAAGTAGTAGGCTCTTGCTCTAGAGCTCGATTGCCGATCAACTGCTCTCTCTCAACCGTTTGATATCCAAGATCTACGGCTGAGTTTACCACCTACGGATATCTGATTGCCTTCCTCACTTGCATGCTCACTCCGTCGCCTCGAACAACACTCTCACTCTCCAGCTCAGCACTCACTCGTCTACTAAGCTACAGGTTCCAATTTCTTAATATTCCTTTAATCATAAACATTTTTGTCTATCTAAATTTGATGAGCGTGATTACTTGTTACAGGCTCAATTGAGAGAGATTAGGTTGTAGGAAGAGAATGTTGAGTATTAAACGCAATATCTAATTTTGAGGTTAAAATTCAGTAAGTGTGGGATTTGAGCGGGATGGGACAGGTTATGGACTTTTTCTTCGGGTATTTTCGGGATCCAGTTATTTAAAATTTAACCTGATCCCGTCCCTAACCAAAACAGGATTTCGGGTTCGGGATAAATTGGCCAGTCATTCTACATCACCAGGCTATGTACCTCCACTTCTCCACTCATTCCCGAACCAACTGCAATACTTACACCACCACACCAATATCTCCGGCCAATAGCACCAGACCACATTGTCCTTATCCAACGAGTATATTAGCATTACCATCTACGATCTAGGCCCTCCGAAAATTCTCATTTGACTTTTCAATTAAGAAATAATCAAGTAAGTAATTTTGAATAAAATATTGATATTAGCTTTGAAAATAAATATATTTATTGGTTGTGGGTTTGAATAGATGGTTGGGTGAGTTACTTTTGATATAGATATAGATGAAATTGAAATAAAAAAAACGAAAATGTGAAGTTTAAATTGAGACACCAAAAATAATAAATTGAGAAGCCACCAGCACCGGCCATATGTGATTATCTCCTGTGCGCGCAGCACCACGGTTTTCGCACCACCACCACCATTTGCGCACCACTTACATTTCTAGTCTCTAGATATATATATTTGCGAAGAATAATTATTCTCAAATGTTGCGCTTATAAATTCCTCTTTTTCTGCCATCTCTCCAGTTCTCTATACCAGTCCACCAGCACCGTTTGCGCACATATGTGATTGTCTCCTGTGCGCACAGCGCCACCGTTATCGCACCACCACCATATGCGCACCACTTACATTCTCGTCTCTAGATATATCTGCGAAGAATAATTATTCTCATCTCTTGCGTTGTTTTATATGTTGCACTTAATTCCTCTTTTTCCACCATCTCTCCAGTCTCCAGTTCCTATACCAGTCCACCACCACACCTTATCTTCTCAACTCGGGATGGATCAAGACGTGGACTAGGTCATGGTGTAGGACGAGTTGGGACGAGGAGCTGGTTGTCGTAGGAGGACGTGGTGGACAAGGTTTATAGGCCGGGGAGTTGGCCTGAGATTGAGCCAGTAGGAGGACGTGGTGCTAGATGAGGAAGACACATGAGAAGTCCGGACCAGCCCAATAATGAGTATCAATCTCCTAGGCACCACCACCGTTTTCACGCCACTTACACTCTAGATATATTTGCGAAGAATTAGCAGAGTTTCTTACATTATTTCAAAGTAAAGTAACTTACTAGAGTTCTTACATATATATAGACCATGCGCCTCCATATATATATATATGTATGAAACACAATAAACAAACATTTCATCTTATACCATGATTATATATAAATAATTGTTTTCTTCTTCCATTCTAATTCACCTGTCAATTTTTTCTGGTTTAGATGATTCAGGTTAACTGCAACTCTCGAGATAGTTTATAGAAAGAACATGTGTGACTTTCCCAAAGTTGATCTGGTATCCACCAAATTTAGATGTAGATATATATTCCTTTTACGTTTTGATACGTTGGATTTAGTTCTGCTTTTAATTTCTTTCTTTTTGTACATATGTGTTTGGTGAGTGTTTCAATTTCTTGTTTTGCGTATGTATTTTAGTTTATATTTCTGTTCGGATCAGGAGAAACGACAAGTTTTCTCCAAGTTCGTGACACGCAGGTGTTAATCTGTAATTAAAATAAATCTACTAGTTTCTGAGATTGATTTATCTTGCTTCTACATTTTGGAATTAGTGTATATATAAAACATACAGAACATGAAGATAATATGAATAGCTAAATGATAATTAATAAAATGCAACCTTATAATCCAGTACAGATTAAATTTCTTAGTGGTGGTGTCCCCCTTTTTTTTTTCTTTTTTTCTTTTTTTGAACCTAGGGCCGCAGCCCTAAAATTTATTGCATAGAATTAAAAAGTGTTCAAGGAGGTTTATAAGACCCCAAGTACATCTCTGCCTTCTTGGGCACAAAATGCAAAAGACAAGAACATTTACAATACATACATCCAAGATATGACATCTTCCTAATCTTGCTAGTACACCAGCTAGCAACATACTTATCTCTCATGTAAAGATTCAGAAGCACTATAACAGCTGTTTCCTCCAAGTAAACAGTAGTGTATGCATGATAATAGAGAATCATGACAAGAATACACCACCAACAGGAGCCTTTCCAATTACATCTGCCTTCATCCATTCTCCAAGCAAAATCTCTAACAAGCAAACAGGTCGACCTCATATCTTCATGTACATCCTCTTGAACCATAGCTTTAAATCTTCTAAGCCAACTCTTACTCCACCACATGCCATCTATACATGTAATAATCACAGAAAACTTACATTGCAGACTGTTTCTAGCATCACAGCCTATAATGTACCAAAAGTTCCACACAATGTTACCCTTCATCAACTAAAGCATGTCTCAGGATATCCAAAAACCAATATGCAGACCCAATCAGAAACTGGTGCACGTGTGTAAGTGAAATGATATAACAAAGATGGAGTAGAGGACTCTCCAAGAAGAGAACAATACACATATAGAGACCCAGTCAAAGCAGCATGTATGCAAGAAAGAGCAGAGACTACCCTTCCAGATTCCTCAAGGTCTGGAAAGAGTAGCTGACACAGATATGCCAAACCCACCCCATACCAACCCAAGAAACCAAATACTGAATTATAGTACCAATCAAGATAACCATCAACATACCATATTACCCAAAAACTCTTGCCATCTTCCTTTTTTGCAAGACTATGATCATCCACACTTGTGTTTGTTTTTTTATGATGACCATTTGGAGCTCTACATTCTATTTTTTGGCTCTCTTTTCTCAGCACATAAGTACTGTATCCTCCTTCCATCCATTTTTCAACACCTTCCGCCACCCTTATGCTCCAAAACACACAGCTTTTGCCATATAACTTACAGCTAATGGAACAGTCACAATATATGGGACGCAAAATAACAGCATACTGCCAACAGCAATTCTCTATCAAAAATAATAACATGTTGAACATACAATCTTGCAAAATATAATCAAATGCCTTGACCCTACCTCTACACCTGTTATTTTCCTTTTTTCCAGGTCTGAAAGCAAAAGACTTTTTTCTGTTTACTTTTTTCAGATCAAAACATTCTTGATCAACAGTCTTTTTCTTTGGCCTCTCTGTTCTGTTTTTGGGCTCTTTTTTATTTTTCTCCTTCCATCCATTTTTCAACTCCACCTTCCCCTTACTTCTAATATTCTGATATATTTTCAAAGTAACTTTCTTCCAAAATCTACAAAACACATATGCTAGTGAAAGGGAGTACACTAGCAGACAGGAATATATGCAGAAGTAATAAAAGATATGGGGGAAGCAGAGAAGAACAAAATGTACAGTACCATAGTCATTCAAAGTTTGGCTAGAAAGAAGAGGGTAGGAGTTTGTCCCTTTAGAGATACAAAAAGGATAGAACCACACTAAGTTGAAAAGATCAAACTTGGCTGAAATAGGAAGATAAGAGGCAGATACTTGACACAGTGAGATATGAACTGACACACCCTGATCAACCATCACACAAACCATTTGCACACTCATTTTGGTATTCTAAGGTATGGCATTCCATTTATGCCAGAGTAAAGAGCATTTTTAACCATCCTTGTACACTCAGGTAAAGTGAGAATTCTTCTCCCAGAAAATAGGAGACCTAGTGCCTCATTGGCCAAAGTATCAGCCACACTATTGGCTTCACGGTGTATGTGTTGAAATTCTATGTGATTATCCTCTTTCCATTTAGCAATTTGGGCCAAACACCACCACCATTTCCAGTTCCCTTGTACCTGTTCAGACTTCAGCATTTGAATCACTGAAAGATTGTCAGATTCAACAATAATATACTTATAACCTAGAGACACACACAACTGTAAACCTTCAGTGACAGCAAGAAGCTCAGCATGAAACACATTTTGACACAAAACTTTCTTTTGAGCAGCAGAAACAAACCTACCCTCCGCATTTCTTATCACACAAGCAACAACATAGCAATTGTTCAAGGCTGTAGCATCTGTATTAGCTTTAATCCAATCCACTCTTGGTTTCTGCCAGTAAACTAAAATCAAGGGATTAACTCTACATCTAGGAATCCTAATGCCCCACAACTCAGCCAAGCTGAAATCACCTTTCCACTGACTCAAGGACATGAACTTGGCCTGATGGCCCAACTGCACATACTCTATGACTCTCACAATCATTTGATGATCAGATATGAGCACATTGTCATGTTTAGCCCTATTCCTAGCATTCCAACACATCCAAGCAATAACAACTGGAATAATCACTCTAATATGCCCTGCAGTTACATGATCTGTAGAGTTAAACCAAGTAAGAAATCTAGCTTTCAAAGTCTGACCAGGTATACAAGGAACACTGAGGAGATTAGAAAAAAGCTTCCACACTTTAGTAATAACAGGACTATGCATAAGCACATGTTCAATAGATTCCATAGAAGAGCAACACTGACACCTAGACACCAAACAGATACCTCTATGCTGCATGACATGGTCAACAGGTAACCAACCTTGAATGGCTTTCCAACAAAAAGCAGAAATAG
The DNA here is from genome assembly GCA_036897195.1 of Plantago coronopus. Classification (NCBI taxonomy): domain Eukaryota; kingdom Viridiplantae; phylum Streptophyta; class Magnoliopsida; order Lamiales; family Plantaginaceae; genus Plantago; species Plantago coronopus. The sequence continues at coordinate 9,384 of JAYMSL010005256.1, forward strand.
AGGGAGTAATGTGAGCATGCCATATGAACTTAAATATTTGGTTAACATTTTTCTTTTTCCTCACATGATTCCTAGTTGAAGATGTAGAGTACAAACCATTTTGAGACAATTTCCACATAGGAACAGCCATATGTGTTGCACCAGAATCAAGCAAAAAAATCTCAGCAGCTTTAGATATAGGTAGAGCTTCCCTCAAGAGGTCCCAATTCCAGTGCCCTTCAGCAGTCCACCAATCAGAAATAAGGGAGTTATGATCAACATTCCCAACAGCAATTTCGACAAGGGGGACACCACCAGGAAGCAGCCATGCATCATGCCAGAAAAACACTTTACCAATGCCATGTCTCCAAACAATTTGAGATTGAGCATCCTGGTACACAGAGATCAATCTTTTCCACACAAAAGAGTCAGCAGGGCAAGCAGTTAAGTTACAAATGGCGTTTGAAGACATGTATTTACTAGCCATAAACTGGGCCCATAAAGAAGACAATTCTCTAAACTTAAACCATAACTTATGAGAAAATGCAACACAAATATCAGAAATGTTATGTATGCCTAACCCTCCCTCATTAGTAGGGAAACAAGTATTAGCCCATTTAGTCCAGTGAGTTTTCCTAGCACCTACAGACGAGCCCCATAAGAAACTTGCAAAAATTTTATCAAGCTCTCTCAAAACTGAAACAGGAGGTTGAAGAACCTGTATCACATAAACAGGCATGGCACACAAAACACTTTTAATGAGAGCCAATCTACTACCTATAGACAAGAAATTTACATTCCACCCACTCAGTTTATGCCTAACTTTCTGCACAAGAGGCTCAAAAGCAATCTTTTTCCTTCTACCTTTAGTAATGGGTGCACCAAGATAAGAAAAAGGAAATTGCATAACATGCATACTCAGA
>JAYMSL010005257.1:0-10283 GCA_036897195.1 Plantago coronopus
GATGCAGAATTTTTTGCTTTATATGTGCATACAACAGCTTGACTAGTTTTCTCGGAACAGGCATTCTTCGTATAACTACTACTCGTACAAGAACTAGAAATACGACCAGTTTTTCAGCTCCGCGAGCTGAAATGAATTTGGAACTCGAAACTTGTTTTGAACACTCACCAAACTAACGTATCTCTAAATTTTGATCTATGTTTATTTTGTAGTATATTCTGTAATATTGCAAAACGGAACAAGCAAATCAATCTGTATAAGATTTACACATTTTGAGCAGATTTTGAAACAAAAATGCAACGCTTATTATTTTTTCAACTTCTTGAAAACCACCTCAGTATCCAAACCTAACCCATCAATTTGTCTGACCCGAACCAATTCCGATCTCTTAAACAGTTCCTTAAGCGGCTCAACACTGAGCAAGTCATTAGCCGAGTACTTATCCGACTGCCTCGAAATCGCCACGTGTAACACGCAAACTTCACCGGGCTTCAGCGTCCGTTCAATCTCCCTTACAAATTTATCCGGATACAGCGCATGATCAAATACATTCGAAAACTCAAAATCAAATGTTTCATTATGAAACGGCTGGTGATGGAAGTCCCCATACACAACCAACGGCATATTCGGCACCAGATCCATACCCACCGAATCGGATACTCCCACCCGTTTCAACGCCTCCACTTCCTGACCCATTCTCGCACCAAGGCATAGTGCTTTGCAGGAGTTTGACAAGAGCTTTTCATGCTTGAGGTTGTCAAAGAATTTGGAGAAGACCCGGATTTTCCGGTTCCAATCCCGAGTTAGCCACAATTCACGTAATTTCGGGTCTAGAGTCTTGTTGAGCTGGTGATCCACGTAGGCTTCGTAGGAGGTGTATCCGGGTCGGACCTTGAGGTCCGGTGCGGAAAAAGGCGGATCATCGTCGGTTCGGTTGGTGAGGGAAGTTTGTTGGGAGATGTAGAGGACGAGAAGTATGATGAGGAAGAAGAAAGCAATGGAGTATTTGGATTTCAGATGTGATATTGGATTCATTTTATATGATCAACTTCAACATGGCTTTCTTGATGCTTGACCACTTTTTATCATGCATGGATCATCATGCTTCAACATTGCATCTATGTGTTTTATATATTCTGTTTCTTAGGGTATGAGCTAAGATTTTGTACTTGCATAAGTTTGGCGATTATACCAATGTTATGCATCACTTCACAGCTTGGCCTGGCTATTATGGCTGCATTACTCATTAGTATTAAAGAAGATAGAATATATATCGTAATTCAGTTAATGTGTCACCCTTATTAATTTCAGTCAATTATTTTAAATCACTAAATTATAATTTAACGGCTTAAATTGAATGTGCAATTACCTGTTGAACTAATATGTATCGCTATGACGTGTTGTTACTGTCGTCTTATGTCGCTTTAAATTAAATATTATTAAAAATAATTATAAATAAATAAAAAATTCCAAAATTTAACATAAGTTAAATTATTATAATTATTTTAAAACATATTAACATATACCGATTGAATTAAACTTGTTTTAACATGAATATCATTATCAAAGTTCACGTCGAAATCCTTTTTTTAAAAAAAAAAAAAATTATCAACGAAATCACAAAAACTGTTCATACATTGGAAAGATCAACCAAATCAGCACCATAACATAAGTACTAAATATGGTATTTGACTCGATCAAAACAAAATCTTTCGTGTACATTATATTTTCATTTTTTGCACAAATCAAAAGTTAAGAAAATCAAGTTATTCAAGATTCAATTTTATATATACCATAACAAATACTGATATAAAACTAATATAAATTGCTAATATTGATAAAAAATAATACTATCGATTATTCGTACATTTTTAATATAAATATTTCACGCACAAAATATATATTTAAAAAAAAAATTCTCAAAGTGTTTATTACTGAACGGTAAGCTGAGAGTGAGACATATATCCCGAAATTGGTAATCAAAATTAATATAGAGTATCTGACTGTTAGAGCTTAATTATCTATCTAAGCCATTTTATTAGGAACAGAACTCTTCTTCTTCTTCTTCCCCACTCCTCTCCTTCTCTCATGTGATTCTTGAGCAGGTGCATACCCTTCTTCAATTCTTCTGTTATCTCACCTAAATCTAATCACAAAGAAACAAATCCACTTGTTTGTTTTTCTTGCATTGATCATACTTCAAGTAACTGCTCATTCTTCGGCCCCTTTGCAATGCTTAATTCGTTTTTGTGTTTTCTCCCTTGTTACTTTATGTGATCTTGCGCTGTATCTGAGTGTACTCTGTTTCTCAGTGTGTGAAAAACTGAAAAGGTTCACTTTTTTTTTTACTTTTTAAACTTGCTGCCGTCACTGGTATTGTTGTTCAGTTTTATTTACTTTTTAAACTTGTTCACAGGTATCGTTTCTGATGATCATGGGCTTCAGAAAAATCAAGTCTTTTTTACAATTTCGTAACCCTGGTTCATAATGCCTCTAGTATTTGTATTTTTGCTTTGTTTTTAATTAGAATATCTGAATATGGAATCTATAAACTCATCAAGTTACATGAAATTATATTTCTGGCTCCGACTCTGACAGTCGGAATGCTAGTTACTATACTGGACTGTTTTAGGCTGTTTAGTAGTGTAAAGTTTTGGTTTGTTGGAAAGAAAGATAATTAAGTGATAGTTTGTATAGTTATAATGGTGAAGTATACTTCTTTGAACAATGTAGTGTGTTATTTGGGGTCTTGATGTTCTATACAGGCTCTTGGGCTGATATATGGCAAATTTCAACTATCTTTAATTAGGCTTGATATGGTTTGTAATGTGGGGAAGGTAATCGATCCACGCAGGTGATTATATACTGCTACGAGATGATGTGACGGTATCTGAAATGAAATTCTGATATGTTCTTGTGATTCTTTCAGCAAATTTTAACACCGAGTTGTGCTCATGGATACATCAAGTATGCAGTACCAGGATATGGCGAACCAGACAGTAGCCTCAGTTCTTCATCCTCCGGTGGCATATGAGAAACAACAACGTCTTTGTACTGGAGATGCAATCCCAGGAGAGTTTCCGTTGTCTTCTAAACCTTCTATTGTTCTTCATATTCTCACTGCCTATAATGTGAGCCCACAAGATCTTGCAAAACTTGAGGTGAGTGTCTTTTGTTATATGATGATATTTGTGAAATTTGCTTTGTTGAAACTGGAAAAGTTTTATTGGTTTTGCTGATGATTTTAGTGTAATGTGTTTTCCAGGCTACTTGTTCCTTCTTTCGGCAGCCTGCAAATTTCCACCCTGACTTTGGGCTGTCATTAGCTGAGCTTGCGAGTCTTGACATGTGCGAAAAAAGAATGGCGTTTAAAACAATGACGGTTGAACAGAAACAAGATTTGAAGCAAAGGTGTGGTGGCTCTTGGAAACTTGTATTGAGATACTTGGTTTCTGGTGAAGCGTGCTCTAGGCGGGAGAAGTCACAGGCTGTAGTTGCACCTTGTCATAGTGTTGTTCTGACTTCCAAAGGAGCTGTATATACGTTCGGCTCTAACAAATGGGGACAGCTTGGACATGAAACAACAAACAACGTGGTCCATCCTCAGCAAATTAGGTAACAAATTTACTGCATAGTCTTAAGTCTTAACTCACTAAAGTCCTGTTTTCAAGAGTATTCAGACGCTCCAATTTATGCAACGTATACCGCACGTACTAAACTGTTGGAACCTGCTGTTAAGTGAAAAACTGGGAACACAGTATATTTATTCCATTATTTTATTTACAGATGGTTTAAAATTGAATGTAATTGGAACATTTCTAATGTAGATCCCTGCAAGACGTCCGCATCGTTCATGCAATTGCATGTGGTGGTCGGACGATACTAGTTAGTGAAACTGGAGGGGTTTATGCCATGGGAATAGATTCATTTCAGGAAGTGAACATTTTTGGTGTATTGGGGGAAGAGCTTCCTTCAAAGTATAAAATGGTAACTACGCCTCAGCTTGTTGAATCGTTGAAAGATATTTTTGTGGTACAAGCTGTTGTTGGGAACTACTTTACAGCCGTATTGTCAAGAGAAGGCAGGGTTTACACATTTTCATGGGGAGACAGCGAAAAACTTGGCCACGGGTCGGAGCCAGATGATCATGAGCCCCGTCCATTGTTGGGGGCACTAGAAAATATACCTGTGGTTCAAATTGCAGCCGGATACTGCTTTCTTCTTGCTCTGGCTTTTGAATCTGGTCAAATGTTAGCCCAAATCCCTATCTTTCTTTTTTATTCAGTTACAGAATTGCTTATGAAAACTAAATAGACATCTATTGGAAATCGACACTGTGTAAAGATATACTAGTCCTGCTTAAGTGCTAAATCTTATGCCTATTTGCTTTCAAAGCTGGAGTTCTTGAAGAGCTTTTGAGTTTTGATAAGGATATGGAAGCTGGTTTCTTAAAGAACTTTTGAGTTTTGATAAACATATACATACAAACCACTTAAAGATCATTTTCTTGAATTCATTCTTAGTAATACCTTCATTCATATATCTTGGTTTATTGAATATTAGGTCTGTGTACTCTGTCGGATGTGGATTAGGTGGAAAGCTGGGGAATGGCACCACAACGAGTGAAAAGCGGCCGATACTAATAGAACATTTAAAAACACTGAATTTGGAACCTATAGCAATTGCAGCAGGTACTTGGCATGCTGCAGTTCTTGGAAAGGATGGAAGAGTATGCACATGGGGTTGGGGAAAATACGGCTCTTTAGGTCATGGGAATGAAGATAATCAAACAGTACCAATGGTAGTTGAGGCATTGAGAAACATCAAAGGAGTTCACATCTCTGCAGGAAACAGTTCCACCTTCGTCGTGTCAGATGATGGCAGCGTTTACTCATTTGGGTGCAATTTATTTAGCATTCTTGGACATGATGCGGAAGCTGCTATTGAGGTTTGTTCTTTACTCTGGTCTCCAATCTTTTCTACTTGTGTACTACTTATGACAATTGGTGTTTATCCTAGGTACCAAAAATCTTAAGCCCCACTCTTTCGGCCTCACTAGAAGAGCTGGGTGAAAAGATTGTGCAGATAGCCGTAACAAACGGCACCCAGTGGAAATGTCACACTCTTGCACTTACCGAATCAAATAAGCTATACGCGTTTGGATGTGGCCACAAGGGACAGCTTGGTTTCGATCTTGGAGATCATTTGAGCACTTCAAATCCTACGCAAGTTAAGATAAATCTGAAGTAACCCCTGGATGAAGCCTGAAGGTTGCTTGCCATTTCCCTTGTTAATGATTCCTGAAAGCCTGGATGGATCAAATTTAATTTTCTTTGAAGTTATTATGATGCTTAGTTGCCATAAATTGGAAAACTGATATCAAGAAAAAAAAGAAAAAAAAACTCTTAGAAACTTTTTGCTTTCTTTTTTGCTACACCTGGTAGTACTATGAATGACACTGGTTTAGACTTTCAGACTCTAGTGAAGCAAATTTTTCTCAGTTTTAATCTCATCTTCATTGCACTGTTATGATTTTACCCAGATTTTCTGATGATGATGAGTCTTTGGATATTTTTCCTGTAAGTTTATCGGTAAGTTGTGGTTGCTCGAAAGAAGTTCGACGGGCACCTTTGGAACGTTAGATGTTTTTAATCATGGTTTCTGGTGCCATTTAGGGAGATGCGGGTTAAATGCGGTGGCAGGTGGGAATCTCGGTTCACTTAAACAAGGTCTAAAGTTCGATTAGATGTATGTTAAAGCATATACTATCAAAGAACTGTTCTCAAAAAAACAAAGAACTACTAATAATCCATAAATAAAAAAATTAAAAAAAAAATCATTACAAAAAATCTCAGATCATTTCAAAGAAATTATCAAACGCAGCATAGCCTCGTATAATAATGTTGAGGCAAAGCTTTCCTGGCACTGGCAGGATAGGATACCTAAAGAATGGGACTCTGTTAATAGTCAGATGGGGATATAACGTCGTCAATTTTCAGAATCATCTTAACGACTTGAGTTGCAAGGAGAATTTGCTGTTGTTTCCCGATCAGCGTCTCAAAGACATTTTGCTCTCGCATGTCATTTGTGCCAACATCATTGCAGTCAATACCGCAACAAGGATTGTTCTCCTGCAAAGAAAAATCATTTGTATTTACAGACAAATTGCGAATAACTACCTAAATCATTAACGAGAACGTAGAGAGCTTTCTCATGTTACTACTATTTTTTACAGAGAAGGATTTACAACCAATGAAAGAAGCAACCATACCTTAATTTGCTGAAATTTAACAGCAGATAAAGATTCAATAGGCTGGAGACCACTATTCTCTGCCAGAGCCTTCGGGACAGCATCCAATGCCTCTGCAAATGACCTGATTGCATACTGTGGAGAGGAAAATGTAAACGATAATCAGACAATTCTAAGTAATAAAAAGATAGTACAACAGAAAATGTAGAGCCATACCTGTTCAACTCCTGGGTATTTGTCAGCAGCAGCTTCTACTGCTAAAGAGCATGAAATTTCAGCTGAACCTCCACCATACACAATAGAGTTGTTACGGATGAGATTTCGAGCAACGCACAAAGCATCATGAAGGCTCCGCTTGGTTTCTTCTATCATCATCTTGTTGCCTAAAAAAATCAACAAAAGGACAAGGTGTTTCAATGCGTGCAAATATTTATTATTAACATGCCCATGAAGGATTAGATCTACAAACCAAGTTCCCCACAAGTTGATATAGTGAACGTAATTGATGAGTAATCCATGTGGAGGTATAATACACAGAACAAACAAATATGATTAAAATATTCACTTACCACCACGTATGAATATGGTTACAGCCCTTGAGTTTGCACAGTGCTCAATGTATATCATTCGATCTTTAGTGGTGCCAAATGCTTTTTCTCGTACTAATCCAGCCTAGCATGTATTAACACTTAAGGTCAGTGCATTTAGATCATACAGATACTGAAAGACATGAACTAGCACAAAAAAGAAGTAGAAAGAACCAAATGCAGAAGAAAGTCACACATGTATATAAGTGACTAGTAGAAATACTTACATTGCCCAGTTTCTCAGCAGTCAGTTCTTGAAATCTTGGCACAATTCTCCCACCTAACACGAGCAATAAGACATATAGTGAAGTGATATGTGATGCACAGCCAAAATAGAACTAATATTGTATCTACAGGGTTGATTCATACCTGTAGCTATGGCTATCAGCTCTAACTCTACGCCACCAACCCAACGGACAGCAGGTAAATTCCTATGCATTAACAAGTGGTTTGCCTCATCATCAAAACCCCACTGGCAGATGACTAAGGTCGCCCCAACATCCTGTCAAAGGTCGTACTGGTTATTCTACAGAGATCTTTGCAATGTAGCCAGAGTCATATACATGCAATGCACTAAACATATGCAAAGTGCAAACACACAGGTAAAGACAGATGAGCTGAGGCCTCTAATATTCCAGGGTGGAGAAAAGCTGAAGATTATCGATAAATGATTTTTATGAAAGGCCATCTACATTCTAGTTAGCTTGGTCCTTATAGAAGGACTAAGAAGCTTCAGGTTTTGCTTTAATCTTAATATGTTCAAGAAAAATACAAGCCAAAGCAGATGAAATGTATTACCTTGCATTTCTTAACCATATCATCAAAGTATTTCTGCTCCTGTTCACGTAAAGTTTGGAATTTTTCCACTGTATCAATATCAACCTTATGCTTGGTTTTTGGCTTCGGAGGCTCAAAGGGGCAGGTCAAAATGGCAATTTTGGCATCCTCAATTTGCTTTGGCATCTGTGGATGACTCATATCTTTGTCAACAATGATTCCATACACTAATTCAGTATCTTCAAGCTTCCCGCCAACTTTTCCCTCAACTTTGATCAAGTCTAAGTTCACATCCTTTCTTTCTAGATCAGCAACAGCAAGCACTGCTTTCACTGCAATCTCAGCCATACTGCGCTTGCACCTATTAACACTGCAAAGCAGAGATGAAAGTATTAGATCATGTAACTACAAGACAACTTATTGCAGAGCTATGTTAGGGATTTTAAAAAACTTGTTGCCAAGGTGCATAAGGCAGCAGGTAAAGTGAAACAAACGTAGAAAGGCAAGTACTCAGATGTTAAACATAACTATGTCCTGAGAAGAAAAAAACACTTACAGATTATGAAAATGAATATGAAGAAGATTGAGTGCCTTGCCAAACTTTAAATTCTTCTTTTTGTACAAAGTAGGTAACAAATTCTTGAGACAAATGGCAAATGGAAATTGTGTCTTGGTTATCAAGCTTTTGAAAAGAAAAGAGATGCAACATAATACACAGAAAAAGTGAACAATGAAATGACAATTTTGAAACGACAATCCATGTGCTAGGAAATGGGAAAAGGTAACTAAAACACCATAGCAGTGATAACCGATAAGCATTACCTAACATTAACAACGGACCAGTACTTACATCTTGGAGGATAGAGTGGTCATACATGTCTGGATCAGAGGTTCAGTATTCTTTCCGTCAAATTCAAATTTATGGGCTATACTCTCTAAATGTTCAGATGCTATTTTAGATGCCAATTCATATCCTTCTGCAATACGAATTGGATGAATTCCACGTTCCAATAGCTTCTCTGCTTGTTCAAGAAGTGCACCAGCCATGACAACGACTCCAGTTGTTCCATCGCCAATTTCGCAATCTTGACTCCGTGACAGCTCAACCATAAGCTTCGCAATCGGACTGTCAACATCCATTTGGTCCAAGACTGTGGCACCATCATTTGCTGACATCATAAAGAACAAGATATAAGATAATCATCTAAATCATCTTTGTGTAGTCAAGAGTCTTCAACTTCTCGCACCACAACACCCATTTCCTTCATTAACTAAATGTGTTCTTGTTAAAGGCTAATTCCTGCTAATAAGCACCATGATTCATTTCGTTTCGAGTACATGCTCCGAATGAGTTGGAAATAACCATTACATACACAAACTAAGAAGAATACTCACCACAGAATCCCTAATCTATGCCACACAGATATCAACCACCATTTTTAACAAAACTTCATTGTTTAAATCTCAATTTCTTGCCTAATAACTGAACTCGAACTCACTAATTTCTACCTTAGTATTTAAATCTCTACCTCTTGCTTAATAACTAATTTGAACCGAATTGATCACCATGTCACACGGATATCAACCAGTCACAAAACTTCAGTGATTATACTTTAAACCACTACGTCTTGCCTAACAACTAAATTTGAAACGCATCGAACACTAATTTCTCCTTCGACATCCAAAGTATCAGATTCAATGCACAAAGCTACGGAAAAACCAATCATCATATTACACTCTGATTCAACATCCGAATTTAACTAGCAATAAGGGCACAAATCTACGAACTCCAACTAAGCACCAAACACTCTTACCAAAATCGCAAGGACTCAATTCAATCAAATGCACAAAGACTAAATCACTTAACAAAAGGTGCAAATCAGTTAAAAAAGGTGCATTTTGCTTACTGATAGTAACGTCACCGTCAGGACTCTGAAGAATCTTATCCATCCCTTTCGGTCCAAGCGAAGTCCTCAAAATCCGAGCCACAGCTTTAGCATACCCAATGTTGGCCTTCTGCGCATCGAGGCCTCGTAATCGGGATTTCTGCTCCTGCTCCCTTATGACGATGAACGGCCGGCCGAATTCATCGAATGCCAATGCCATTTGTTACCAGTGCGGGTCGGATCTTGGGAGGATCCGATCAGAAAAGTGAAAATGGAGATTGTTCAGTGTTGTTGTGGAAGATGATGGATGATTCGAGCTGGGTTTTTGTTTTGCCCTAGTGTAGATGTGTCAGTGGTAGATTCGTAATATTGTTATTGTTCCAGGGGTTGTTTGGTAAGTAAGTTTATAATTTCAGATTATTGTACTCTCCCGCTTTTTTTCGATTCTGCCTCCAGTGTTTTTAAGTCCACTTCTCATCCACCCTTACAGGGTTCTATACGATCGAACTCGACTTTCTCGATAACGTAAACGACTCAAACTCAAACTTTATTATATGAATAAAAATGCATGCAATATGCATGGTCCAAATCCATCAAAATGGAATATAGTAGTTATTGAATATAAATGATTACTAATTGTTGGGAAAGTCCACCTATAACTGGTTTTTTTCGGAAAAAATCCACTCAATATTGTTGATATTAATGCTAAAATAGGTGATGTTTATTATAAAATATTTGATGTTTATGATTGAATAGTTGATAATTTATAAATAGTTGATGTTA
>JAYMSL010005258.1:0-10283 GCA_036897195.1 Plantago coronopus
TCGTGTTTTTGTCCTGTGATGTTTTAATATCTTTGAGACCTGATTGTCAATTTGATGACAACTACAAGCATGGATTCTGAGGATAACACGACAATTTTTACTCCTTTTTTTTTTAATTTGATTTGAAATAGTTCTGAAAGTAGTATATGGTAGAAATGATGATTGCACTGGGCTCTGAGTGGGTTAATTGATCTGCAACTTGATGGATACTGCGGCCTAGAAAACCACACCTGATCATTATTTTACCCCTTTGATTTTTTACATTTTTTTGTGATGTTATTGTTTGAGATTTGCAAAGCTGAGTGCCGGCTCTTGAGTAGTAATGGTGATTAAAGGTATTTGGTAAATTGTAATGTTGAGGATGAGATGGAGGTGATGAATATTTCCCCAGATGAATCGAAGCTGAAATTACTGAGCGCTATTTTTGTGTTTTTCACCCACTGTGGTGGAATTCCAAGCCAGATATTCTGATCCATCTCATCTGATATTGCAACACAAATGTTTTTATCTGGTGTTTTTGTATTTTATCCTTGTGTGCATAACAGTAAGAATAAGCCATGGGATCCCGAGCTCCATTAATGGAGTTTTCCATTTCAAAAAATTAAAAATTAAAAATTAAGAAGATGGAGGAGGAAGAAGGTTGAGTTGGAGGGGTAATTGTGAAAAGTGAATTAATAATTGGGGTTAAAATTGAAAAATTAAAACTTGAAGGATATTATTGAAAAATTATTTAAGGCCATGTTTGGTTGTTTTGTTGATGAAGTTAAAAAAATTGATTTCGTGGATCCAGATGTAATTGATGATATAATGGGTCTCAAATGTAATTGTCATATCTAAGAGGGGGTGTAGATGTAATGGACCCTATTTTTAATTTTCCCCAAAATGAAAACCAAAACCATGTAAAGGTTGACTCAGTTGGTTAAACAAATATTAAACTTTATGAATTCCATCAATAATCAATTTGTGTTGTGGAATTTTGATTTGTAATTATATATGTTTCCCTGGAATATATAATGTCATACTTGGTTGGGTTTTTTTTTTTGAAACGGCAAAATAAATTTATTAAAATGAAAGTGTGTAAGAAAATTGCACAAAGTACAGTATTAGAGAATGAATTTCCCGCTAAATTCTCGAAACTACAATTCGCGAGGAAATTAGAAAATAAGACTATTACTGAAACTAGTCTAATTAATCCAAGACAGAAAAGTCAATTCCAGAGTCATCAAGGAGCTCTGCTTCAAAACGTGCTACGTCGTCGTACAATTCATCACCACCAATTACTAAAGTATCCAAGTGATGTGATCGATCATGAGTTCCAGTACAAAAGCTTCTTGATCTTTTTTAATGCAACCATCTTGCGGAAGTATCATGGGATTAAATTGATTCACGTGGTTTGCAAGCTATTATGTGAACCCGTGGATCAGAGTTTGTTGTACTTGTACTGTTTAATTTGGTTCAGGTGGTTTGCAGGCTAGTACGTGAGTCCATAATGTTTATCCAGTACATGATGGTGGCTTCTCAAAGTATTTTTTTTAAAGAAACGCGAAAGCTTGTCACATTGACACCGATGACTTGTTAGCTTCAAACAAGTTGAAAGTTGAAACCGCGGCCGGAAGTTTATAGATGAATTAGGGATCGATTAGAATTATAGTTCTGGGACTATCTAGCTAATACCTACATGACTGCTTCTCCCATTTACTTTGTTTTGTTTCTTGTGTCAACCAACACCAAAGTCTAACACCTCAACTCTCAAGCCCAGATGTTAACCTACAGCTTGCGTTACTATATTCTTTTGTATATTGTATGGTTGCTTTAAACGCCATCTCTTTTAATTGCATTTACCACACAACAAATATCCAAATGATCATTTAATTTATTTCAAAACACAGACAATGAAGAGCTTATAAGATAGTAATACCTTAAAAGACCGATGATTGATGTTCTCGTATTATCTCCATACAGTGTAATTCTATAAGTGCTAAAATAACTAATCGGTTCTTTTCATCTAAGAATTTATGAACTGAAGTTATTCATTTTCTAATTTATGTATTTTCTAATGACCATTAGAGGCTGGCGTTGGAAGAACTAATCAAGGTGAAGTTGGAAGCTTTATTTTCTTGGAGGCTGGCGTCTTTTAGCACTCTGCATGCATATTTGGCCTTTTGTTCATTATTTATGGTGATGGTCTTGGTGGCAGCTCATCTTGGTTGTATAGGTGTAGTTGACCGTTCATTGTTTGTTTTGGTTTAGTGTTCTCCCTCTTCTTATTTCGGTTCCTTTTGGCACGTTGATATTGTCTCGTCTTTGCCTTCGGATTGAAATGGGCCACAAGACGGATAACCTTCATACTTCATGGGCTAAAAGGAGTCCGGCTGTTCTTGGGGTTATCTTAATTGTGTCCTTCTTTCCTCCGGTGGTCTAGACGCTTTTTGGTGCCAATGTACTTTTCTTTATATTTCGTGCAATTCTTCTGCACGAACTCTTGTACATGTTACGCGTGATATATATAAAATTTTGTCGTTTCTAAAAAAAAAGAATTACACTGTATGAATTGTGATTTGGAAGTATTCTAAGAATAGATTACGTATAAGATTGCATAATTATCATTTGCAAATGATAAGTTAGTCAAACTGCTCATTTGTTCCATATGTTGTTGTTTGTATAAATGTATATATCTTGTTGAGGATTCAGTCCATTCTGGATAAACTCTTCTTCTATTCTTTGAACTTTCCCCTCACTCATTAGCTTCAATCAATTATCTTTTATTTGTTTATCTATAACCCCAATCAATATAAAACTTTACTAAGTACAAGATACATATACTATAACTACAAAACTATTAAGGACAATATGATGCGGACAATAATAACCCGTAATAGTAGCTCAATAAACTATATTAAAAATTATTGGACAATATAATTGTAGGTTCAAGAACCCAGGGGGTGGTGCAGTGGTAAGGTGCAGGGTGTAATGGTTAGAGGTTCCGGGTTCGATTCCCGGAGGTGGAGATTTATTTGGTGTTATAATGTTGGTATTGGTGTGGGGTATAAGGTTGATATTGGGTTAGTGTAGGCGTAGGATTAGAATATATTTGCCTCTTCAAAAAAAAATAATTGTAGGTTCAAACTTGATGAGACAAAATAAGCGATCTATACATTCTAAGGATGTTTTTTCCTGTTGTATTTAAGTGATACGTGTTTAACTTGAATTTTATCACAATTGTATATCATTACGCGGGTTTAGGGGTCAGTCTATAGTACTACTAAGGACATGATTAATGCATAAAACCTACCAATCCATCCTATTTTTGTTAATTGATTATATCTGCAAATTTGCAATAGCTCCAAAAGAGAAAGCACATAAGTCAATTGTTACTAGAGACAACGGCACACCAGGACAAAGCTTTAGGTGGTTTGGAAACCTTGTCACTGTCCTCCTTGCATACTTCACCATTCTCTAATTTAAAAAACAAAAACAAAACCAAACCAAACCTGTAAGTTATATGCTGTTTGCAAAACATGTGTCTGAATTCTGCCAAAGAACCAAGTTTTTAAAACAATGTAAACATTATTATAAGATCTATAAGATAAGAGTCCATACTTTTTCCTCACAGGTTCCTAGTAGATCATCATCATCATAAATATAACATAACATTGGACATATGTACTAGATGTCTGAAACATTAATTAAGGTGATAATTAAGGTGATTAATTATCTATAACTTTTGATTAAGTAAACTCCCTCTAATGGTCATTCATTTTCTAATTTATGTATTTCAAGGTTTTAGTCTAGATTCAGTTCTTCAGGAGTAGTGCTAACCTTTCAAAGTAACCAGCCAAAAAAAGAAGAAAAGAAAACCTTTCAAAGTTACCAAGCCAAGTAAAAGTCTTAAAATATATATGTAGCCACCAATTCCAATCAAGTCCAGCTAGTGTAACAGATACGTTGAGATAGCATACACAACTCAGAAAGGTCAAATTAAAAGGTGATTTCAGAGGGTAAAATTGGCAACAGAGACTAATTACAAAATGTTGGTGTTTCTAGAAACTTTAAAACGTTCTATATGTGAAAATATTTGGATTACGTGTTTTAACGACCCGGATCCTTTCGGGATCGAAATTCCGACCCTTTTGACCAACACGATTACTCTGGGGCTTTCTGTCAACAAAAGTTCTAATTATCACACTTTGTCGTCAATTGTATGTGCACATAAATCTTTTTTTTTTTTTAGTGGACCATCCATCCTAAAACTACTTCAAGCTAAGCACGTTTGAAGTTTTTATAAATTAATTTTTGAATAGAAGGTGCACCTTGTTGATGTATGTTAGTATAGTTCTCAAAACATTTAAACCATCTAAAATTTTGAAGCGTTATATACACCCCACCCTAAATTGTGTGACGTCCCCATTGGGCCTAATCCAACCAATTGAACACCGCCATTGCGGGTTTCGCACTAGTTCGGCAATGATACCAATTGTAACGACTAATTTTATGGGCCGCGACTACTACTCTTAAACTGCTCATCTAATGATATGTTGGTCCCAAAAACGAACACATTTCATGGGTGGGATTTTATTATATCTTATCAATTATGCATTCATTGTTTATTTATTTTTATAGCACACTGTAATTGTTCTATCAAATAAATTTAATAATCATGCTGAAAAAAGTCAAATGGTACAACAACTATGAGAATCTAATAACTTAAAAACACATACTCTATCTCGATAATAATATGCATTTTGAACGTCTATTATAAAGAAATGTGTCAATCCATTAATTTTTAGACAAGTTTTAATTAATTGTTTAATCAAATAAATTACTCCAATGTATTGATTTAAGAATAAAATAAAGTTATTTGCATGTTCCTAACTACAATTTACATCACTATCCGTCTGCTCAATTCAGCCTCATCTTTCCAGTTTGGGTGTTCGCTCAATTCAGCCCCATGTTCAAAAATGAAAACCTTTTATTACTTTTACATCAAATACTCTTACCCCACGTGTACTATATATCAATATACTACCACAATTCAATCCAACCCCACTTATACTACTTTACTTTTAATTTACTACTTCCACTATACTCCACTTGTACTATATACCAATATACTACTACCCTTCTTAAATAATGTGTTCAAGCCAAGATGGAGCTCATTTCCGCTACATTCTTAGAGGAGGATTTTATGGTTTAAAAATAATATAAACTTTCAATGATGGATTATTACGTTGATATTATCATCGGGACGAAGAGTATTATCAAATCTTGTGTATAGTCCCTACTGTGTGCTGCTATATTTTTAGAGTATTCCCTCCGTTCCTGTTAAGTGAAGTGTGGGATTTTATAATTTACGAATTAATAAAAGCCTCCAATAATAGAATTGGATATTCGTATAGCAGAACACTCAAAATAGGAAAATATAACATTAATTATTAACGGGACTAGATTAGTATTAAATATGTAATATTCTAATTAGTTATATAAAAAATTGCATTTAAAATTTTGTCATACCGTTGGGGGCAATTCCAAAACATTTTTAAAAAGTCAAGGAAATCTTTCATAACAAGTGCACAACATGCATGTGTGATAAACGAGGGTATCTCTCTCTCTCTCTCTCTCAAGGGGTAGGGTATAATATCTTTAGTTTAATACAAAGGCGGATTTGAAGCCAATTAACCAAGATCAGAGACTAATCATCAGTAATTATAAATATATATATCCATTAATTAGGTGATAATTATAATAAAAAACTTGATTTGAAAGGAAGCCTAATTTCCTCCTAATCAAATAATCCCAAAATTGTTATTAATTTCTGAGATCCTTCCTCCTCCTCCTACATAACTCACAAACACACACATATATATACCTCCTCACCCTTATATCCCATTTCATAATCTCACTACTCACCACCAAAAAACAAAACATGGATTCTTCTTCTTCTTCATCTTCTTCCACATATCTCAATCCTGATCATCTCAAACAAGACGAAGATTTCGACGAAGAAAACGAAGATACTCTTTCCCTTAGCGACTTCCCCTTAAGCTCAAACGAATCCGAAAAACACACCCAATTATACCGAAGATCCTCCTCCGAGCCCTCCGAATTCTTCGAGTTCTTAAGCTCTCATGAAACACACATCATGTCCCATGCAGAGGACATAATCCTCTGCGGCAAGCTCATGCCCTTCCAGAACGTTCCCCAGGACAGCAAATTCGACGAACGGGTTCTCAAGTCGTTGTCTCAGGAAGAATGCTCTCCGAGATACTGTGAGTCCTTACCGGACATGAACAACAGGAGGTCATCGAACAGCAGGACACATAGCACACGCTCGCTCGACAGCGATACGGTGAAACGTCGTCGGAGGAATGTGAGGGTGGTTAAAAGGGATGTGTCCGAGTTTCAGAAGAAGTTTGAGGTGAAGGCGGCTGCGGCGACAAAGCCGAGTTGGTATGTGTTGGTGTTTGGTCAGGTGAAGTTTCCGGCGGAGATGGAGCTCAAGGATATAAAGAGCAGGCAGGTGAGGCGGAGTGTCGGTGGAGATGGCTCTCCGGCACGGCGGTGTGCTGGACGTGGACAGGATTGGTTGAGGGTGTTGAGTTGTAAGAGTGACTCTGCTCTTGGTGTGGTCCCGCCTACATCAATTCGTGGGACCGTTTCCTAGATTATTTTTCAATGTTATTTAAATTATTTTTATTTATTACGATTCTTAGAGGGAAAAAAAGGAAAAGGTAAAAAAAAAAAAAAAAAGAGAGGATGAATAGTTCATGTATATGACTTAGCAAAAAAAAAAAGTTCATGTATATGAAACTTAAAACCAAATTTTTGTATAAAGGCTTGTGTGGATAAGAGGATTGGAAAATTCACATAGGTTGTTTTGCCGTGAAGAAAATATGTAATAATATCGTTTTTGTTTCTGGAAAGTGTATAAAATTGTCCACGTTACAGTTTACTATGTGTGTTAGTATTAGAATCAGGTTATGTTACACGTATTTTCTTGTTGAATTTTGCATCATTTGCACGTACATAAATTGTACTAATGTAATTACGTCATCGCGTCAACAATTACTTTTCAACCTTTGAACTTATCCTCAACTATGGATCCCACACTTTACTCGAATAACTGAAAATTGATAACCCCATTGTTACGGGAATATCATTTAGTCGACATAGGTTGTTTTGAAAAACCTATAGTGGTTTGACAAGAATCAAGATGAACTTCATAAGAAAGTTTATACATAAGGATGGTCGTGTTGTAAATGGTAATAGAAGTACGTCGGATGTTCAAACTTCAGTAGGTTTATGATAGTTTAATTTACCGTTTCAGAATAAGATGAAGTTCATAATATTCCTCTTTATCAGAATCCAATCTAGCCTCTGAATTTAAACCAAACTTCTACAAACACATCTACACTAGAGCTAAGAGATATAAATAAAATGATAAATATATATCAAACCATAAAAGATGTAACACATGATTATTTAGTGAAATATTACACGAAAATCAGACTCTATAGTAATTAGATTAAGAAGAAGAGGAGAATAAGATGATAAATTAAAGTAGAACTTCAGTTTCAAGACAATGAGAAAAATCATGGGATTTCCTATGTATATCCACAACTTTGTTCCGAAGACAATAATGAAGTCATTCCATTTTGAATAGCAAATGCGTGACCTCTTGTAAAAACGATGGATCATGTTGCCGAATTGGTTTATAGCTTTGACAATTAGGAATGAAACTTGTACATATGCCCATTGACATTACAAAACTCAATTATAAGACAAAACCTAGTTGGTTGGATACTACTACTGTATATACTGTTTAAAATTAATTGTAGCTAACGTGTGTAGCTGATGATCTAAAAGTGCATGGATAATGTTGGTTGTTATGATTAACTTATGTCATCATAAACTAATTTCCTTCATCTACAAGGTATGCTTCGCATTTTTTGGGGCATTATCAAATTCATGAATCTGTGGTAGATTACTTATTTGATACGATCGGATTAGTAACTTGTTTTAATAACGAATTTTAAGAGAGGGTTACTTTTTAACTTAAAAGAGACATATCAGTATATTTTAGAAAATATTAAATATATATCTATATATTTTTATAAACTACAAAATGCACATTTAACCACCAATGTTTTTAATTTCATCCCACGTATTCTTCCGTATATTTGTAATGACCTTATTTCTAAAAAAAATGTCTTGTAGGAGAGTTATGGACTAATTGACACTCGATTATATTTGAGAGTTATCAGTATTTCTTAATTCAAGAATTATTTCTGAAGTTTTGAGTATGTAAAAATAGAGTTAATGCTTTAACTCTAAACCAATACCAAACACAAAAGTAATGACTTAACTCAACTCACTAACCGAATGATAAATAGTCCGTTACTCTTGAATTCTACTTCAAAATATCTTAAACATGTATGTTTATATTTATATTTAATGATGTTTGATGTACATATGAAAACATCGGAGTTTTATGAGTGACAAAATTAATTTACCTGCCACTACTGAATCTGGCGATAAAAAGCACAAGTACAGTGCGCCGGACCACCAAAATAAAGTCGGATCAGAAGGTCACGATAGTGGCATGACTAGTAATGAATAATGAATTGAAACATTGAACCATTAATACACTAGGCCAATTTGATACCTATTTAAAATCTCAAATTACTCCCAAAGTCTACTTTAAAATATTTTCAGACACTTTCATGCAGGCGGCTGGCTGCTAGTTGAAATTCTGTAATTAAGCTGCTTCCAATTTAATCTGCATATATTTTTTTTAGATGTACTGTTACAATTAAAATCGCAAATTTCTAATTAATGATTAATCAAATATTTCACAAACCTTAATACAGAGGAAATAATCACCCATAGTGGGGATCGAACCCGTGACCTCTTGGATCCGGGATGTCTCAGCCTGCTTCCAATTTAATCTGCATATATAAGAACACTTAATTATAATAATAATTATTATTAATTTTATTATAAAAATGTGATAGGGATATCATAGGTACACGTAAACAAATTACATCATAGAAACAAAATGTCACGGCACTATTCAGAAAGTGTAGAAGACCAGACTTTTTCAATAAAAGAAAAGTTTGGAAGATAAGTCATAATTTATGTATGGTTGCTTATTCCATGCAGGCATTGTTCTTAAAATAAAATATCATTAATAAATAAATGAATGTGAATTGTTTATTACCTCATAAAACTCGTGTTGTGATGCAAATTCATTACTATTATCATTGGTACTTGGTAGTAGGTGATGATCTTAGTCTAGTGCGGCCCCAAGGTGAAACAGGATTTATTAAATACTTCATTTAATTTATTTTTAATTTTTTTTAATCATAAGGTGGTCTAGTGGTTGATGAAAGGAGTTCAAAGTCACTGTAAGTCTGTAACTGAGTGGCTTAAGGTTCGAGCCTCGGGAGGCATAGGTTTAGGTGTATATTACTAATATTTACTTGATAATTTGTAATAGTTTGCCGATTCGAAAAGACTAGCCTCCGGGGGGATTCTCGAGCGGACAGTACCTGGGCGTGATGCCCTAGCGGGCGACTGCTTGCTAGGAGCAAGCGGCCGCCTAGTCGGTCAGTAGGCTACGATTCCTGGAGAATCGTAGCGGGCGACCGCTTGCTCGAGCAAGCAGTCGCTTGGTCATATAGCGGGCGGCCGCTTATTCGACCAGTAGCCAATGGTTCCGGAAATGTTTTGTATTTTGGACTAAATTCGGAACAACGCGTTCGTTCGTTGAAATGACTTCAATTTTAAATGAACGGTGACTTCCTGTCATTGTGTCGCTTGTACCTTGCAACCCTTGGTATCTATAAAAGGACCTTCATCCTTTTGGCAAAGTGTTACTGATTCATTCTGAAATCTATTCTTCCATATTGTACTAAACCAGTTTCGAGCATAGTACGGGAGTGCTACCTACTATACTCACCTGCAGTCTTATCTTGGGAATATATTTGCTGGACTGTGAGCACCAATACAGGGCAAATATTATCTCATTGAGAGAGGGGAAATCCCAAATTCTGCAGCATTACGTTTACTCTACTTTGCTTCTTCTTACCATCCACTTGTCTGATACTCTCCTGAAGTGCTTAAGTTCCAACAAAAATAACGAATTCTCCTGAAACACAAACAAGAACATAAAACGCAACAAATTCTACCAAATTAACAAAAATGGGATGATAACACAACAAAAGAAATGTAAAAAGACTAGATAACATGTCGTAAAACGGTGTCATCACATCAAATTGTTACGC
>JAYMSL010005259.1:0-10282 GCA_036897195.1 Plantago coronopus
CATCACAGGTATACATTTTCAACTCCTCTCTGGTTAAGCTAATCTTGGATTAATCCCTTTTGTTTCATATGCTCTTGCTAAAGATGTGTTTGGAATTCTGCTTGTTTCACTTTTGTAATGTGCTGCTGTTTATGCCTCATTTTATCACTTACCTTATCTGCTTTCTATTTTCGTAAGCTTTATTAGCTGCTTAATGGTTTTCTTCCTCTTTTGTTTTTAACATTTCTTCTTCCGTCCCTCCCAAAAAATTTCGAGAAATTTACAGTCAAAGTTCGAATCTTTGTTGATTTAAGTTCGGCTTTCGTTAATTACATCAGTTAATTTCATTTTGTGTTATGGTTATGGATATCTCTGTTTGAGGTATCGTACACTTGGCAGTTGACACTCTATTTTCCTTTCAAGCAGTTGACAGTACATAAATTTGTTGAGAATAATTTGTATTTGATGGGTGTAAAGGGAATAGGATCAACAAATTATTTGTATTTGTTCGGAATAGGATCAACAAATTATTTGTATTTGTTCGGAATAGGATCAAAACTTCGGTTGGGTTATAAAATAGTTTTAAGGTGTGTCCAACACTCCAACTGACCATCTCACACTAGGTTTTGCCGAACTTGTTTGATCCAATGACTATACAGCATGATTCTTTTGTTTTCCTTCTCTTTTCTTTGATGCAGCTACACGCTTTTTCATTTAAATCCAGATTGTCAAACTCATCCTTTTTAGTGCCTTGTCTATGAAAGGATCATAGTTTTTGTGTGAATGATTGCTCATTGTAGTTTTAATGTGGATCAGTTCATTTTCCTTTAACTCTCCCCTGCCATATCAGATTAGATTTTACGAGGTGGAACTTATTTATGACTGCTATGTTTGGCTAGCCACAGGGGGGTTCTCCTGGCAGGGATACCAAAAGTATGGCTACAAGTTCAGGGGGAATTAAAAAATGCGCGGACCTCAGCCTCCAGATTCCTCCGATTCCTAGGGGTTCTACAAGTAGCCAGAGTGGAGGAGAGGGATCAATTCAATCTTCAGTTGCCCTGAAAGATAGTTCTTCATCAGTAGGATGGCTCCGGGTGTTTAGCTTTAAAAATAAGACGGTTGGGTCTGAGGTTGAAAGGAGTTTGCTTTCCAAGTCCGATCCTGAGGCTGAACCTCAAAGCCCTGTTGTATCAAATAGGATACCAAAGCGGACGTGGAAAAGGTGCACTTCACTTCAAGTGTCACGTACACCTCTCTTATCCCCTTCGATTGCTACCCCTACATCCACCAGGACATACAGAGAAAATCAGAAGTCACAGGTAATGCTATCTTTTGGAATCAAGTTTTACATTGTGTTTGGTGCAATAAACACGTGGAAAGAACAAGATGTAGGGATTGTTACATCCCAGAAGATATGCTTTGATAAAAGCTTAAACATAATTCAAGAGTAAGCTGATGCTACTAGTGTCCTATTGGAGAATTTGGATAGTGTTGTAAGCAAAAACTACTTAAAATAGAAAAAGCTGCTGAAAAAGTGTTTGCAAACACTTGAATACAGTGAGGAGCTTGCTCAGAATAGCTTTAAAAACTTTTTTTTCTTCTGGCCGCTTATTATAAGAAAAGTGGAGTTAAATTTGCAAACACTAAAATCACAGCTCGAGCTCATTATAAACACACCACAACACGAAAATATATTTTAAAATGGAAACTATAATATCCGTGATTCAGAATCAGAAAGTATGCAAGATTTATGCTGGGGCTTTCTGTGTTGCAGATAAGGGGGTCTAAAGCAGCTGTTTCTAGATCCCTTTCCATGCCTGGGAGAAACGTTATTATTGTTAGATCTTTGTCTTTTGCTAGCCGCGGAACTTATTCTACAGATACTGATGGAGGTGTGTTTCTACTTTCTTGTAAATAACCTTTTATAGTTTTGTTTTAGTCTTTCACATCTCGCCTGACATTTCCCAGACCATTAAGCAGACCAGTTCATCGTCCTGCATGGCTTTGATAGTATCATGCTTCAGTGTTATACTTAATAAACGAGTTGTCCTATTTGTTAAATGTCAAGGTAATTTGCATAAGAAATGATAAAAGAAGCAAAAGACGTAATTGCTAATGATATCATTCAATACAGCCTGGCTATAGAAGCGTCACTCATTTGCAGCCTCGGTTTGTATCCATTATTAGGTATTGCCTAAAGTGTGGCTGTCAATCGAAATGTAGGTATAATTCTTAACACTTCAATTTATTCAAAATTTTCGTAGTAGGTGCGGGATTAATTCAAATTTAAAGTCACACTTCAATTTATTCTTAACAGTGGACACTGATTGATTCTTGTCCTATGCTCCTATAAATAGGATTATGCAGCACCTTTGATCATAAGAAAAAACCATCTCAGGAAATAGTCGAGATTTGAGTGGTGTCAACAATAATGTATTGATATTGACAGTGTGAAAAAAAAAGGATTTGAAGCTTTTTGTGCATTAGCATAGGAAAAATATTGTAACACAACATTTTCATCTCCGACTTTGTAGCATTTGTTTCTTACACTCTCATAAACCCAACACTGCTAACTAGTTGGTATAGATACCACCTTGAACAAAATTGTTAGTAACCAATATTTAGCTTCACAGTGAATGTAATAGAATTGACATAATCAAGGGTTTAAAAGTAAGAAGCATGTAGGTCTGCCATCACCATGATGTAGTTTTCGTAGTAGAAAAATTGTGCCAAACAGTCAATCATTACTCATATTGCATGGATTACGCCCAACATTTCAAGTTTCATTCTTAACACCCGAAAGTATTAGTAACTCTGCATTTGCTACCTCTCCATCAGGACCATCACGTTAGAATCATCAATGCATCTGTGCATGCCTCTGAAATGTTTACTTGTGATAAACTGAACAAAGCCTCTTGCCAAAGGGTAAACCATTCGGATGGTGTAAGACGAGTAGGTTATGTCATGAAATTTAGCTGTCAGATGGAAATTTGGAAGAATGGTGAATTTTGATATGCATAAGCTTTTAATCATTTTAGCTTGATTTATCATAATTCAGATCAAATAACACCAGCTCCTGTTGACGAGGAGGATCAAGAGATTCCTGAAGAAGATGCTGTCTGCAGAATCTGTTACGAGACATGTGAAGAACGAAATACATTCAATATGGGCTGCAGCTGTAAAGGAGCACTCAGATTAGTACATGTAGCATGTGCTCTCAAATGGTTTAACATAAAGGGAAACAATTTTTGTGATGTCTGTAGAAGAGAGGTGTTGAATTTGCCTGTTATGTTGCTTCGGGTACAAAATGCTTCTCAAACAGATGAAAGGGAGCAGGACCAACTGGATTCAAATAGGTAATACATACGAAATTACTTCACATATCGGTGTTGACGCTTCACATTCTTTATTATGACATACTATTCATATAGTTCTGCCACTGTCAGTTAGCGAAAACAGTGTAAAATTGGCAGACACACTCATTTGTGGTATACTACCTATACACCTCTGTTGAACAGGTTTTTGCAGTTAATAGAAGTAAGTGCAGCATTCCCTACATTTCAAGTTGAATGATAATATTACAGTTTATTTTTTTAAAATAAATTGCTGGACTTATTGCACATTCTGTCTCATTCTTCAAAACTTGGAATGGAACTTACTGTACATTTTTGGCATTTCTTATCCAGTAATTGCCAAGATCTTGTGGTGCTATTCTTGATCACCTCTCTTTGCTATTTCTTCTTCCTCGAGCAGCTTCTGGTACGTTATCTGATTAGGATAGTAATTTAGTTCGAACTTCCTCTGTTTTTTTTTTTTTTTTTTTTTTTTGGCTCACAGTATGTTCTAATATACAGATATCACGGATGAAAAATCGAGCTATTTTAGTTTCTGGACCTTTCGCTTTCACATTAGCCCTCTCCGGGTCTATCCTTGCTGAACTCCAAGGTATTGAAATCTCCGAGATCTTGAATTCAAAACCTGAGTTTATATTTATCCTCAAAACGTTGATTGGTTTATTTGTCGTGCAGCAACGAGAGAGTATATATGGACTTATGCAGCTCTTGAGTTCTTACTTGTGGCCCTGGTTCTTCATATGTCTTATTCATGGGTAAGGAAGTAGGCAAATTATTATTAAGATTTCCTTTACGGCATTGCTTCATCTTACTTTAATTATATGCATGAGATAATAAAATGGGGTTCTGTCAACCTAATAGGTTTTTTCATATATTCGTCTGTTCTATTATCGTACTCAGCTCTTCCATTTTCTTATCGAAGAGCAATATCAGATTACTGCGTAACAGGAAAAAGATTTAAATTAAGTACTCTGTCAAAGGTTCATGAGTTATGTACATTATTCTACATAGGGATTCATCATTTCACACATGCTATGAGTAAGGGCTAGTAGATTCTTTCGTGACACTCTATATTATTACTTCTGCTGAGTATTGTATCCGCGTTCCTGTAATGAAATCTTTTGGTATGGCAGCTACAATGGGGACCAATTTTGGCCATCCTGGTATCTGCAACGTTAGGATTTGGAATAGCTATGTTACTTAACAATATGCTTACGAGGCTCGTTACATGGCGAGCACAAGTTCATGAAGACTCTAATCCAGTATGAAATCAACTTCATAGATTAGAGAGGAGGAAAATTTGCCAAACACTCTTTTAAGTAGATAACACAATGGCTGCTTGATGGAACTGAGTAAAGTGTTTGTTTAGTGAGGGGATATGCCTCTTCTTGTGCCCTCTGATGGTTCTATTATGTTATGTTTACATGTAGAGATAATGTTGATGTGTGCCAAGTCACACTCAGGTGCCCTAATCTTTTATACGTTATTTTCTGCTTAAATTCAAATACATTGTTCAAGTTTACATAGTTGAAATTTATAAGTTCAGTTCAATTCATAAATTCCCAGCTGGATCAAACCGAGTCTTAGTGTGATAGAGGTTTTAGTATATGTATATAAAGAAATGACCGTTAATTTAGTTTCAGGCCAATAGGGTAAATTTATCGCAAAAGCTGCATGAAAAATCGTAAAATGACCAATAACGTGATTTTATAAACACCAAACACATTTACATGATAGACCGAAGGCTTCTACGAAGGTAATCATCACCTACATTACAGTCAACAGAATTCAAGATATCAAGAATGCTACATGAGACTAGACATATATTGCCCTGTATAAGATCAGATTCTGCATCTTGACATGGGAACATGCCGATTCTTTTTCACCCTTATGGTCGAACGAGTCCTTTTAACATGATCTTCAAAGAGGCGGTGCCTGTCAAAAAAAATAAACGAGCACGAACATAAGTAACATCGACATGCCTGACCTAAGTCAAGAGTTCCAGAAATGTTGAAACCAAATGTTGTTGCAGGGACAATAAGCAATTTCACTCGGTATGAAGAATCAGCAATCAGGTAAACCAACCTTTCATACTCCAGCTTCTGTTTAACAATTCCATTCAAAAGCAGCTCTGAGCTATAGATGGCACCACCTGAAATACAGCTTTATATAAGTAATTGCATATGTGCTTATCATCACTAGAAAATCTGCAATATACGGAGGGACTTCCAAACCTTTCTCAAGAAAAGGAACGCAAATATCATAATCTTCTTCACAGGATAAAATCAAGATATCATCTGGAAGTTTTTCAGCGTTCAATACAGATCTGCCAAATCTCTCCACTGCCTGATGACCAGTAACCAGTAAATCAATACAGCCACAAGGAATTAAGTGAAATAGACTCAAATCTAGATCATGCCATGCTCAGATTACAATAGCAAAGTAAAGCTAAAAATCAAATGCCAAGTTCATGGAGTAAATAATTTAAGACGCCAGTCTATCAGAAAGTGTCAGTCACAAGTTCATGGACTTTAAATGAGTTTATTAGTGTGTCAGAAAATAATTAGGTTGTGAACACCATGAATATTCACCAACCCCAGCTGTGAGCTTATCAATAAGAGAGCTGAGATAGTAAAAGAAAGCAGGACAGTCCTTGTTTGAGAATATAAGAAAGAGTGTCTGCAAACGGATAAAGGCTTCTACTACGTGATACAGTCTTCATGGTCAAATATGCAACAGTTAAATTTCAACCAAAAAGTTACAACCAGCCTGAGTGGGAAAACGGAAGTTGATGGAAAGAAACAAAATACATGAGAAAATCAACACAGGATAATTGCTAATACACCATGCATAGGCCCAAGAGCAACGAAAAGGTAGCACCAAGATACGTCCGTTGACATTCTAAACTACTCATCCAACAGAACCTCTAACATGTTAAAAGCTCTAAACACAAGTTTATCAGAAATGACCATTTTAAGTAAGTGCTGCCAAATACTTTAATTTGCAGCAGCGACAGCAATGAGAATTTGAAAAGGACACCATCTTTTCTAATTGACCGCAACATATTGCCAGATGTTGATTTTGAAAAATGGCCAAACGACATATGCGGACTAGCAGTTTCTATTCTACAATAGCACATCCTCAACTTTGCAAGTAGGTGTCATTTCTTTCAAATTTCAAAGTCACACGGTAAGAATGACCTGGTGCAGCCCGAACAAGATACAGAAGGTTAAACATCAGTGTTTTAAAATAACATTGATGTTTATCATACTATAGCGAGGTGTATACAAAATACTACAAAACACACCCTGAGAAAAAGACCTGGGATACTTATTCTCAAGACCCTTGCACATAGTCCCATTTTCACATGAGACCACCACAAATATTTATCTAACATACTCACAGTATTTAACACCCTTCAGAGAAGGTCAAGGTGAAAATGAATGATAATAGGTGAAAATGTGTGTGTTACTAAGGGTGGTATGGCGGAACTTGACCCTCCTTAGACAGGACTTAAAGGAGAACACATAAAACCGAAGCATGACCTGTTATGTCTTGACATATAAAGTGTTGGGAACAATCTATCACTGGAGAAAACAATAACAAATTCCAAGAAAGTAAAATAGAAATGTCCAGTATAAGTGCATACCACACCATGAATTGCCGTTACCAAGCTTGCAAGAATGTCTTTACCAGGCTTTGTATTAGGGGTGACCAACACTTTTTGTCCCTGTACCAAGATTATAATGATCATGAACAATGGACTCTATAGTTGCAGAATTTTATTTGATGCAATACAATTATCTATACCTGCAAAAGAGGGTTTTGACAAGCTTTTGACAAAGAAAGCGGCATAGAGAATCCAATCTCCTTTTCCTTTTTCACATCCCTAAGGATGTAACTTTTTTCATCAATAGCACAACTAGCTTGTCCACAACTTTCAAGCCATAAGTGTGTAACAACTGGTTTTGCAGAAGCAATGGCTTCAAGCATATTCCTAGTGCGGACAAACTCATCAGCCACAAAATGTGTGGCATCTGACATAGAGGAAGCAACTGTAGCCCTCAGCCGCCGCAATATCTGCAACAAGCAATACCTATAACAGTAAGAAGCTTACTTATATAGCAGTGGAGCCACGTGAGCAAACAAGGAAAGGACATACCTTCTTTTGTTGATTAACCACATCTACGTCCAGATGTTGGCTAAACAACACTCGCACACCAGTTATCTCTCTTCTTCTCCTTGATTCTTTCATTTCACTTGGTGATCCAGGTGAGCTAGATACCAGGTTGTTCATTTCCCTAACAAGAGACAGCCTGGCCTTTGACTGCTTGTTATATTCATCGCCCATGCAAACAGGAGATGGTCTGTTTAGTGGTGTTGCACAACTGGCAGGTGTTGTACAAGATGAAGTTGTTCCAGCTCTTTCTCTTGGTGATGCTTCTAGTCTGCTATTGGTTTCTGTACATTCAGAAGATGAAGCCTTGGCACTTATTTTTTTACCTACTTGATTAGTTTCTCTGGCCTCACTTACATCTTCACGGACTAATTTGACATTCAAACAGCTAGAATCAGGGAGGACACAATCAGTTCCTGATCTTTTATTTTCATGATCTTTCTGCAACTTTGCTTTCTTGTGTAAGGATGACAATCCTGATGCATAAGACTCAGCATGGTTTCCGCCTGAATCAGGGGATTTACAAGTAGTGTGGGTTCTTGATCTTCTCAACCCCGGATTGACATTTCCACCAGCGTTTTGGCCATGCAGAGTTTCCAGCTGGGTACTTTTTCCTTTCATATGTTTCAGATCGTCCAGATTTGAAGCACTAGACACACCACCATCTTTCAAGTCAGGTTGCTTATGCCTGGATCTCAACCTTTTTAGTTCCTCAATGGTAATCATCTTTATATTTTTATCTTTTGCAGCTCTTCTGTTGTTTCTGAGATCAAGAACATGTGTATTCCTCGCCGTATCAACTATAGTTTCAGCAACTTTTAGTTTATTTCGATCTGTGCGCTTCCTAGTTCGATGAGCCACTGGAACAGAAAAGCCGAGTTGATCCTGCAAGAAACTCTCCTTTTCCTTTCCTGAGTTTTTACCAGCTAATTCTGTACCATGTCGTGGAGCAACATCATGAATGCTGCTCCTTAGCCCAGCTCTTCGTTTCTTCTTTATGGGCTGGGTGCTTGAGCACAGCTTTTCATCACTATTTGAATCTACCATTCTTCTTTGTTCGATCCCTCCGGGCTCACTGACATGATCATTCCTGGCACTTACGGACTTTTCTATTGATATAGGAGAGACCTTGTTGCTTTTCCCAGTAATGCCACTGATCGCTTGTTTCGCCCGTCGAGTAATAACTCCAACACTGGTGGCACATTGTTTCTTCTGGGCTAGCTTCTGTTCTCCGCTATAACCTTTGTTACTAGATTGATGCTTCTCAGTAGTTTTTATAGTCCTGCTGCCAAAAACTTTTTCAGGGCTATGATTATTATCGTCAGCCAAGTGTACCTCAAAACACAAATTCTCCATTGCTTCAGCAGCCATTTGAGTATCAGGGCCTATATTTTCCACAACTGGAATATCCTTGCTTCCCTCGATGTCAGCCACCTTATTCTCCGGAGCCAAATTTATATGTTCATCCAAATCTTTGGCAAGATTCTTGTGAACCACCTTTTCTTCACACTGAACCAACTTGCTCCTTGCCCTTCGCTTATGCAACATTAACCCAGGATCTGAGTGAACTGAATCCCCTACACTTCTCTTATTGCAGGTTTCCTGTTGTTTGTCTACATGATCTCCAACAGACTTAATATGTTTTAGATCAGAACGCTTACGCTTCTTAGGTTCTGTAAGGGATCCCTTTTTTTTGTCTCCGTTGTAGAAAACTTCTTTTTTCTTAAGACAAAAGTCTCCCCCTCCTTCATCTTCACGGTTGTCATCCCAATCATAAACTCCAGATACTCCAACTATGTTTCTAAGACTTTTTGCTAAATCTCGAGGACCTTTTGCTCCAGAGTCCATCTTTGCTTTTTCTACAGTGTGAATTATAGTTTCACTGATTTTATCGTATTCCATGAGATTTTGTTCTAGGAACTTGTCCACAACTTCAAGTGCCCTGGCTTGGGATAACTCCCCAGGTGGCTCAGAATTAGCATAGCTTAACCCTGCCAGACAATTATCAGAAGAGAGGAACTCAGGATTATCAGAATCATCTTCATCTGTCAGGTTCATGTTAGCTTCTGATTGAACAACTTCAGCAACTGCATCCTCCGTGAAAAGCTTCCTTACAGCTTTTGCCCTGATTGGACTCACATTGTTTGGATCCTCTACACCTTCAGTACGTCCATTCTGACCAAGATTTTCATCAGATACATCCCAATCAGGGAAATCAGCTTGAGCAGATTTTCCCAGTTCCAGACGAGATTTGTCATTCCTACTGAGACCCAAATCCCGATTTGTTCCACGAGCACGAGCTGCCAGACCAGCAGCCCTGAATGCTTCAGTGCGCAAGGAGGTAAATCCTTTGCAGACAGATCCTGAATGGAAGTGCAATAAGTCAATGAAAGTGGGGTTCGTATGGAATGCCATGCGGTTGTCAACAAAGCAAAATAAAGCCAAAAGGACGGTACACAATTGACAGTGAGATCCATTAGAGGAATCATTATCATTTCATATAAGCATAGAGATGGATCCGTGCAAATGAGCGAATTAGACCCCATGGTAATGTAGGAATGGAATTCAAAGTATAGCTGTGAGATTGTCTTTTACAGTGAAAATGAAACGCCGTGTCTTTTACAGTGAAAATTAAACGCCGTTACTTGATACAGTTTAAAACAAGGAACATAGATAAATATGAGCAACGATAACAAAAACGTCAGAATTCTGATAATCACGATAAACAATATTAACACACCACACAACACACACACAAACCAAACACAACATA
>JAYMSL010005260.1:0-10280 GCA_036897195.1 Plantago coronopus
AAAGTAAAAGAAACAGTAGTAAAATGAGTAGCCAGATCTTTGATCTCTAGAATAATGCCTCCTGCATTTGAGAAAGGAGTATCACGACTTTGTAGCGCCTTTATGATGTTTATGCATGCAATCCCCTTCCAGTACTATATTCTGCCAATGTCTATTCACTGCAAGTCTGATGGATAGTGAAGCAGCAAGAGCTTCAGCTATCTCAGGATCTGCGATATGTGGAATGATTTTAGCCTCCCAAACTGCAATATTACCAGCTGAGTCTCGTGCCACTGCCGCTAATTTGGCCTTTGGATCACTATGGCAAATACTTGCGTCGAAATTGATCTTGTACTAGTAACCGTCACTACAAAAAAAGTGTTTCATGTGACAAATTCATGAGACAAAAATTTAATTTGTTACTAGAAATCAATACTATAGCTACAAGTCATAAAATTGTCACAAGAATACAAACTTTCAAATTCCTAGTAGGATATTAACACCTAAACCTTGTATTTATTATAAATTTTCGTAACTATAGCACACTTGACAAAAAAATTCGGTGCCATTTGTGTAATAATCATAAACCTCAACTCCTTATTTGTAAAGAATGAAATATATTTCGTCTCTATAGGCTATTTCGGTGCCATTTATGTAATAAGCCTAAACTTATACTACTGCTTTGTAAAACATGAAAAGTTTTTAGGTAAGAAATAAATTTTTCTCTCTTCTCGCTGTAATTCGGAGCTAAGAAACACAGAGCTCGAACTCGAAGTTATGGCGGTGCCTTCGATCGATCGATCGATCGTTTCTTTGATTCCATCCGCTTGCTCCTTCAATCGATCGTTTCTCTGATTCCATCTGCACTCGTCCGATAGCTTCTTCTTCGTTCCAGGTAAGAACTCGGAGCTTGGGAGGTAATGACGATTGAATTGAACCCTACTTTAGTTCCCAAATCAATTCGAGCTTCTTCAAATCGATTCTATTCTGGCTTCATTAATCGTTTTACATGTTGTTGAAGGTGATCTTAGGATTGAAGCCTCCCAGCGAACAGGTCCATTCTCCAATCGACTTCAATTCAATCGTATAGGCGTCTTCTCCGTCATTCCCTCACCGAAAATTGTGAGTTCTTCCTAATTTTGCTGCGGATTGAATCCTACTGTATTACATTTGTTGAGTTTTGTTATATGAATTCTCAATTATGCACAAATTCTAAGAAGTACTAATAAAATTAGGATTGTGATACATCTTAAGGCCTAAAGTGTTACTCTGTTAGTAGCAATGAAGTTTCTCTGCAACTAACAGAGTGTGGATTAGCTTGTTTTGATTACTAACTTTGAAGATGAGCAGTATTTTAGTTGCTTTCCTGAAATGGGGGTTTTGACTGTATATGAATTGGGCTTTGTTTTCAGGTGGATTTTTATAACTCTTTGATTTCACATTGATATATGTTTAGTATCATCCTTTGCTAATGAAACATGTGTGTCTTGCTAGGTAAGACAGAAAAGTGTACAAGTGTGCTGGTATGTTTACGGTTCTTGTCTCCAGGATTGCTGATAATGTATTGTGTTGTTCAAAGTGCAAGACATAATTCTACACCAACCTTGAAAGACATTTGTCTCTCCTATGGAATGCATTACTGGAAGTCTGGAATTACTAAGCTATTTAAAAAGTTATACTTATAATATGACTTTCTGGTTGTTCGCAAACAAAGACAGTGAATGCATTTCAGAGTGAAAATTGATGAAGTTGAGTTTGCTGATGCGAGGCTTCAAGATAATTCATTTAGGTTTGTTGGTTTCCATGTCTGTCATGACTACTTATCACATGTCCACTTTTACTCGGTTTTCATATTTATTTTCAACATAACTAGTCTCATTAGTCTGTCCTGAAACGTATTAATGTCTCAGCTCGACTCTAACATATATTGTCCTTCTGTCTGTGTTATGGTCATCTCAGCATGGTGCAGAAACTGGTTATGGGTCAAAAGCACAAGAAGTCATGGGATAGGTTAGAGGAAGGTATGTTTCATATTCACAATCATCATCATATGCTCTTAGAATGAAGCACGGGAGATTACATAAGGTGAATAGACTATATGGGTCATAAAGTGGAAGAAACCAAAGGGAATGGACTTACTCTTTAGGATTACATTTATGATAGTTATATTTCTCTACAATCACATATAAGGAACATTGAGGAGAAACCAACTGAGATTAGTTTATCTCAGTGTAGCTCATAAATACTATGTATGCATTGTATGGGAAATGAGTTGCTATGAGCAATTAGAATTGTAGATATATTTTGGACTATGATGCTTGTGTCAGTAATTTATGTCATAACATTGCTTGAACATGACATTATTATATCTAATTTTAAAGAATCATGTATACTGGTGGAGATGTTACCACTTCCATCACTTGGTTTAAAAGAATCTTGTATACTGGTGGGCAGGTTTTACTTTAAGATACTAGGTACAGATGTGTTTGCTGATCTCTGTTCTTAAATGCATTAATCTTATTTTTTTTTCAAGTTCCACTTCAGCGAATTGACAAATGGAATGGGTTTTTAGTTGTTGTTGCTCTGAGATTGGGTAATAATCTCAGCCAAAAGGGGCCAAGGGATAAGAAAATGTCTGTGCAGGTAATTCCTGAACAATATGTAACAGATTAAGATGATAAGAAGATGCATGATGACATTTGAAGAACTTAATTGTAGGTCTAACTCTGAGTAGCTGGGAATACAGAGAAGAGGAGGAAAAACAGGATGATACTCAAATATTCATCCATTGGTCTGGTTCATCCTCCACATTTGTTTTTCTTTTCTAGAATTGTTCTGAAATGCTACCACTTACTTTATTCTACTTTGTTGTTGGTTTTAATATAAGCAGCCATAATATTTTCATGCTTGTACTTGTGGTATCTCTTGCGAATGAATTCCCTATTTCAGATTTAAATGGTTTTCCTTGGATGGAGTATACCTAATCCCCAGTTTGTTCTATGAAGTTCTGTCGTGGGATCTTCATCTTTGCGATTCTACTATCCTTGTCATATTTTTAGATCATTCTCCAGTATATTAAAAGAACATTGGTTTCCTTGAATGTTCAACTAATTTTCTCAACCTTGTTGTGTTGCAGGTTGTATTAAGATGGTTCTTTTAGGGCATTCATGTACTCAGGTGATTCGGTCTATTCAGTCAGCAAGGTAAATCAGGTATGACCTATTTCTATCTGGTAGAACAGAACAATACATAATTTCACTGCAAATGACGTCCACTTAATTGTGATCGAGTGCTGATGATTGATCTAGCCTATTCAAAGTTATATAAATATATGTGCTGATTATTTCTTAATCTGTTAAACTTTACACATCTATGATTTTGTACTATTGTTGATTCAATTTTCAATTGGCCTCAGGAGGATGCAGTCCATAGACTTCAAGTGAGTTCTACTATATGTAGTTCTCTTAAGCTTTCACCTGGCCAAATAAGATCTGGAGTTTAAGATCACTGCTGTACTATGAGGCTTTGACCTTAGTATAATATATTTTTGTGCAGAAGTACTGAATGCTCATAGGAGATATATAACTAGATTAAATCTGCAATTTTTGAGCAACATCTATTAAGATTCGATTCATTGTTTAAATATTTGTATTGGGTTAAAACATTTATTTCATCTTTGTTTGTATAATTGGAACTTGAATCTAGGACAGTTTGATTTATATAATAGTGTCTTTCATGATCCTGAAAATGCAAGTTGAAATGAGGTTGAGTAAATTGAGTGACTGACACTATCTAGAAAGTGGCATTGTTCACAATATTGTTTACACAAGTTCATATATTTACAGAAGTAGAGTGACTGTGTAGAATTTGTGCTTGACTTACCTCTTCAATTCAAGTTTGTTCTTTCTATAGCTAATGTGTTGTGTCTAAACAGGTGCATGAGTATGGAATTATTGGGCTTTCATCTCATTAGTTTTGATACTATTTAGATTGGGTGTTCTGTTCTATTCAGACACTAATGTAAACCAGGTACGCCTTTTGCCATGAGAAGATTATTATTTTTTTGCTGTAGAACCTCCTGGTGGTTTGTGAGGTATTATCTCAAAAAAATAAAGAGATTTATGCAACATCATGGTGGTTTGTGAGGAATTATCTCTCTGTTAGTGGTCATGTTGCAAGCATTTTCTCTTGTCATGTGGATTTGCAAATGTTGTGTGCTTTTTGTACATGATGTTTTTTACCAGGTGACTTCCTCTTTTTTTTTATCTTATTTTCATTCTTAGCCAGCTCTATCTCAGGTTACTTCCACATCCATTTCATAGGCCAAAAGTAAGTACCCCAGCTTTTCATGTTGCCTCATATACTTTTATTTCTTTGGTTCTATCAATTTCTTTCTGATTGTTTCTTAATCTTGTCTATACTCACCAAGAGAATATATTGTTGAAATTGGTTTCAATTTTAATTGTAGTATCTCTGATGCCTACTTTTTTGTAATGGGTGTCAAACATTTTATCTAGAATTTGTTGCCTGCATTGCATTTCACCAGTGCAAGATCTGGTGTGATTAACCGGTGAATATCTCTACCTGTCTCATAATCTGATTAGCGTCTTATTTATTCGTTCTACCCTTGGTGTGGTCTGTATTTCATAATGCAACCTGGTACTTGATAGACTTATTTCTTCTCAAGCTTCAATTGGCCTTACTACCGGCAGACTTTGTGTTAGTTGTCAAAGAACTATTTCATTATTTATTTAGTTGTTTTTCGCTATCTGGGACTTGAGTTGAATTCTTTTTACTACTACTTAATACTTGAGTTGAAGTATCTAATTGAGTAATTGACAGTATATTGCTTTCTTCCTTGCATGCCAGTTACAAGATCTGTTTCCCATGTTCTTTTTCTGGTATTTTCATATATAGGGGCTGTGATCCAAAACTAGATTTTTCCTAAGATGCTTGCCTTTGGAGTTGTATGCTGCCAATTTATCTTCGCTTTCTACACAGCATGCCTCGGTTTGCATTCATACAGTCAGCTATTTTCTTATAACTAGTATGGTGAATTGGTCATTTTCTGCAGATCTCTATCTTCTCAGGGCAATAATGCCCCTGCTTCCTCTACTAGTACCATTTATCCGTCAAAGTCGCAATCATCTGGCTCCCCAGATAGTTTTGAAGAAGGTTAGTTTGTTAACCAATTCATTTAACTGTGAAAAACTTGGATGAGATTTTTATGTTTACCAGATAGCTTAGCGCAGTTTCATTCACTCCTGAATTGTATTTGTATTAGTAATTTTGTCAGCAGCATGAAGCAAGCCTCCACAATTTCTTTTTATTGTCAAAGACTCAACAATAATATATAAGTAATATTTTTCACTCTTTGTTATGATGTGAAACTTGATTTCTTTGCACTACATCAGGATCATCTATACATTAAGGGGGTTCACGTTGATCTGGGCCACATGAACATTGGTAGTCACAAGGCTCTGCCAGTGGACCAAAGATCTAGACTTAATGGGTCTGTTGATTCTGAACAGCAATCGCAGTATTACTTCTGTCGTCGATAAAACTGCCATGAGGGCATCATCCCCATCAAGCTATGAGAGTCCACCATCGGGTGGCATAAGTACTGATACTGGTGGAACGTGGAGGAGTATGATTCTGTTCTTGCGTCGTTAATTCGGTTTAATTCTGAGGATGGTAGTGTGCTGCATGTTGAGGCTAAGTACATGTTGGCATGTCACGTGTAATTTGCTGTTTTCGTTTTTTGGTGTATTACTTGACTAGTGTCTTGATATAATTGAAATTCCAGTTGCATTAGTTTAGTTTGTAGTGAGAAATTCAATTTTACAATAAGATTTTTTGTTTTTAATTTTTTTTTTTATATTTTCATACCTATTGTCACAAAAAAATTTTGTCTCCTGAAGTAAAATTAATCAAAGGCTTCTTGTGACGAATTGGTTTTGTCCCCGAAGCTGCTGATGTTTTTGGCCTTATTGTGACGAAAATAGTCTACAGTGACGAATTTACACACTATAGAGACGAAAAAATTGTCACCACAAGTTCAGTTATTGGGACAAAAATAAAATTGTGACCAGAAGTCAGACATTTATTGCGACAAAACATCAAATTCGTCCCAAAGTACCTATGGCGACGCATTTTGGCTGACAATTTCTGTGACGAAAATATTTGTCACGAGAGCTTATGGTGACAAATTTGACGCCTGTGACAAAAAATTTCGTCACAAAATAGGCTTTTTTTGTAGTGCGTCTGGTGGTGGCTGCCAGTCGTCAGGAGAAGGTGGACTGAAGGAACGTGGCCTCTTGAGCTGTTGTTGTGCTGCCGTGTACCTGGTGATAAATTCACGAGCCGAAAAGGCAACCTGATCCGGAGGTTCATCAATGTTTTCATGTATTCTCCGATTTCTGTGAAACCATAGCATCTAGCATCCACAAATAAATAAGAGAAAGTCTTTCTCCAATAGTTTGCTATGTACAGACGCAATCCAATCTCTAACATCTGCAGAATTGTGATAAATGATAGCATGGGGCAGATTAGTTAAAGCCCAAAAAACTCTAGCGTAATGACATTCCTTAAGGACATGAGTTAAACTTTCAACATTAGAGCCACATAGAACACATACAGTATCTGCAACAATTCCTCTATGCTGTAACTTAGTAAGAACTGGTAGAGCATTAAGGCAAAGTCTCCAACAAAATATTTTAATTTTACTAGGAAGAGGTAATTTCCAGAGCCATCTCCAGTTCTGATTCACAGGTCTACTAGTCTGGCCACAACTGTTATTACGATCAGTTTCTCTAATATTCAGATCCAGGAAGTACTCAGATCGAACAGTATAAAGCCCTCCCTTTGCATAATGCCATACTCGGGTATCTTGTACCTGCTGCCCGGGAATGGGCATTTGCATAACAGCAGAGATGTCTTCATCCCAGAGAAGAGTGTATAAAATATGTTCATTCCAAGCACGTCTATCAGGTTCAATTAATTCAGAAACTGTGATACCACCTAATCCATACAAGTCTGGGGTAAAAGGCAAGAAGGATCCTTCTCGAGAAATCCAAGGATCCCTCCAGATTCGTATGTTTTCCCCTGACCCGACACGCCATCTAATCCCCTTTTTGACCAGTCCCAAGGCACTACAGATGCTTTTCCACGTAAACCACGAATTACCTTTTGGGACCGCTTCTAGGATATCAGAATTAGGGAAATATTTGGCTTTGACAACTCTACTCAGTAAAGAATCTGGGAATTGGATGATCCTCCAGATTTGCTTACCAAGCATTGCTTGGTTAAAACTACGAAGATCACGGAATCCCATACCCCCGTCTTTCTTAGACTTACACATCTGCTTCCAATTTACCCAATGAATTTTGTGACGAGATCCATTGCCCCACCAAAAATTAGCAAATAAGGAGTCGATTTCCCTAAGTAGATAATCTGGTAGTTTAAAGCATCCCATCACATAGGTAGGAATTGATTGAAGAACAGACTTAATCAAAACCTCTTTACCCCCTTTAGACAAAAATTTATTCCCAAACCCGTCAATACGCTTCCAGACTCTTTCTCTAAGCCAACTAAACACTTCTTTCTTTGATCGACCCATAGTGGTAGGAAGACCTAAATACTTGTCATGTTTATCTACGACTCTCACCGGTAAAGACCCCCTGACTTGCTCAATACTGGTATCAGTAGTATTTCGACTAAAGACAGCAGTGGATTTTTCTAGGTTTATTTCCTGCCCAGATGCTCTACTGTAGCGAAGTAAAATATTACTGATTTCAACGGCTGCTGGAGAAGTAGCTTGACAAAACATAAGGGTGTCATCAGCAAAAAGGAGATGGGAGATCCTCGGCGCTCGTGGAGTTACTGCAACCCCGCGTAACACCTCCCTCCTCTCGGCATCACGGATAAGAGCATTAAATGCCTCGGTACAGAACAGAAACAAATAAGGTGAAAGAGGATCCCCCTGCCGGATCCCCCTCTCTGACTGGAAAGGTTCTATTTTGTTTCCGTTTAGCAGAATAGAGTAGGAAACCGTTTTCACCGTAAGCATAACAAGGCAAATAAAATCACTCTCAAAACCTAACCGCTCAAGTACTTTCTCCAGAAACACCCATTCCACTCGATCATATGCTTTACTCATGTCAAGTTTTAATGCCATATAAGAATCCTTGCCCTTAGTTTTATTTTTCAAAAAATGATTTACTTCATATGCTACCAGGACATTATCTGTTATAAGTCTGTTAGGCACGAAGGCTGATTGAGTTTCTGAAATAATAGTGTTCATATGAGGCTTGAGACGATTAGTAATGGCTTTAGAGGCAATTTTAAACACAACGTTACTGAGGCTTATAGGTCTGTACTAGGTAATTTTGGTTGGATTTTTACATTTAGGGATTAGGACAACATGGGTAAAGTTCAACTGGTTAGGCAGAGTGTTTTTATTAAGCAGGTCAAGAACACAAGAAGTAACAGAAACACCCACAACATGCCAAAAACGTGGGTAAAAAAGTGCTGGAAGACCGTCAGGTCCGGGGGATTTAAGGGGATACATATCAAATAATGCACAACGTACCTCATCAGCTGTAAAATCTCGGCGCAGCTCCTGGTTAATGGCAGGTATAACTCTCGGCTCCATAATCTCAATAACATCATTTATATCAGCCTCCAACGGTCTAGAAGATGAGAAAATATTCCGGAAGTAATCATTCACAATACCTCCCATAGCCTCATAGTCAGACTGCATAGCCCCATCATTATCCTCTAACTCCAAGATTTCATTTTTCTTTGCCCGACGAGTAGCTTGACTGTGAAAGAACCTCGTATTCCGATCACCTTCGACCATCCATCGGTTCTTGGATCTCTGCCTCCACATCAGCTCTTCATTATCCAAGGTTTGTTCTAGCTTTTTAGTTACCTCTCGACGACGTTGACGCGAAGAAGCTGTCTGCGGCTGAATATGTAACTGTTCAAGCTCCTCTTTGTACTTCCTAATATCAGATTTCACAGACCCAAACTCCGTATAGCTCCAATTTCCTAATCCGCTCTGGCACTGCGCGATATTTCCCAAAAAATCTCGATCTGGGTTCCAAGATTCGGAGACCAGTCTGTGGCAATCTTCGGATGTGAGCCACATCTGCTCAAATCTGAACCTCTTCTCCCTCCTCCGCCGGCCATGCTGCATACGAGCCCCTCTCCTACCCTGTACCTCGCGGATCTGAAGTAGAAGTGGTCTGAAATTCGCGGAAGGAGATGGCGAATTGTTGTCGACGGGAATACAGTACGCCATGCCTGGGTCGCCGTCCC
This sequence comes from Plantago coronopus, assembly GCA_036897195.1. Taxonomy (NCBI): domain Eukaryota; kingdom Viridiplantae; phylum Streptophyta; class Magnoliopsida; order Lamiales; family Plantaginaceae; genus Plantago; species Plantago coronopus. The sequence goes on from JAYMSL010005260.1 coordinate 9,301, forward strand.
TCTATCTAGTCTGGATTGAATATGGTCTCTGTCTGCCCCTCCGTTGGACCAAGTGTAGATAAAGCCCTCGTATCCCAGATCAATAAGGCCACAAACACTCAGGGCTTCTCTTATGTCTCTGAGTCTCCAGTTAGGTGTAATGTCCCACCTTCTTTTTCACTATGAGCTGTAATTTCATTGTAATCCCCTATTACTAGCCAAGGACGGATTGACTGTTGTGACAAGTGTTTTAACAGTGACCAGGTTCTCTTTCTTTTGCTATGGTCCGGTTCTCCGTAAAATCCCGTAAATCTCCAAGTGTTCGGATCACCACTTAAATTAACATTCGCATCAATATGATTCTGGGAGAAACTCTGAATAGTAACTTGTGTATCCTTGTCCCACAATAAAGCTAGCCCCCCCCTCCCCGATCGACCAATTGCAGGGACGGCTATTCCGAAAAGATCAAATCTCTGTTTGAGCTTATCTATTCCTATGGCTCCTAGTCTAGTCTCCATAAGAAAAATAAGCTGGGGTTTATGAGTACAGAGTAACTCGGTAAGTGATCGAACTGTCCAAGGGTTCCCCAATCCCTGACAGTTCCATGAGAGACAACTCATTGTTGTAGGCGGGGTTGCCGCGCAACCTCCGCCTCTGGTAATTCATTATTTGGCTGAATGTTTAGGCTTTCACGTATCATCGAATCACTGACTACGAGTTCACTAGTAGATTCCACTGAAAATATCTAACACACCCATACTATATATTAGCCTACTAAAAGTCAATGTATTAATTATATCTACTTCAAAATATATGCAATATTCTAAGCGTCTGTAGCCGAGTGACAAACTGAGACATCCCGGATCCAAGAGGTCACGGGTTCGATCCCCACGGGTGATTATTTCCTCTGTATTGAGGCTCGTGAAATATTTGATTAATCATTGATTAGAAACTTGTCGAGCGATTGTAATTGTGCTAGTATATCTAAAATAAAAATAAAA